>JAPEBW010000616.1:0-45138 GCA_027405785.1 Ophiocordyceps robertsii
TTTGTTTACTGCAATTATTTGCTTTTGGCCTTCAGCCGCTCATGCCACCGCAACCTTGATATTGTACGCGTGTCGCACAGACAATCGTTGTTTGTGGGCTCATCCTGACTCTTTCTTTTGACCTTTTCTTACGCGGCCGCAACCCCCTTTGTAGCAAGAATATTCCGGTCTACAGTTGGCGTTTTACACGCGAGCCCGCTATTCTGCCCGCTATTCTGCGCACGTGCTATCAGACGCGCAATCGCACTCGCCTGTTGCTGCTCGACTTCGCCGCGTGCGGGTACCGTCTTGAAGACACGAGCGATTGTGTTTGGCTTGATGTGCTCTTTTACGCTGCACGTGGCCTGCCGAGGAGCATCCGAGCGGCACTTGCCCGGCCCTCCCACCTGTTCTCACCACACTGAGTTGTTGAACTGTGGCTCGTGAATGATGCCGTTTTAAAGAGCTGAGCTGGTTGGCATGAGTATGCATCAGCAACGCGATCAAGGGCGCCTTGGCGAGGCCTCTGAAGCTGATTCAAGCATGGAGGGAGGAGATAAGAGGAAGATGACAAGTCGGACATCTTCCTTGACACGATTGATAACAGCCCGCATGGCTGGTCCAGCAAACGTTTGGGCCTGAAGAGCCGTGTGTTTTGATCGACTGGAGCCTGTTGGCGAGTGATATGGGGGCCTTGGAGGCGCTGCAACGGGCTTCGACCAAGCGGAACCACCCCGCCGGGACCGTGCCGTCTATTTGTGACTGGCCACCAAAATAGACGGTGGCTAGCAGTCGGGGCAAAGGGGAGTGGGCTTCTCACATGCGCACAGAGCCCACGATTTCGTTGTGCAGGTGCCAGTCAGAGCACCACGGATATTGAAGGAGGGGCCAAGAATATCTCGATGTTGACGCCTCAGCTCAGCTTTTACACTCGTTTTACAAGCTTCTCGCTAATCAATCAATGTGAGGTCGGCAGTGTGAAAAGCTTCATGCTCGGCACTCGGTGTGTCTCTCTGTCCGTTGTGCACGTATGGTCTGGGCGTGGCTTTGGCGGAATGTCGACGGCCCAGCGGGATTTAATACATTCGGCCACCTTTACGGCGTTCAATTCGTCCTGCTCTCATAATGGCATCCTGTGCCGTGTGTGCAGAGCTTGAGACTGCACTCAAACAGCTGAGGCGGGCCAAACCGGGATGGCGAAGGTTGGCCGGAGAGAGTAGCCAGATGCAACCGGACCCGACCGACCTGCTGCTGCTGCAAGCCCACATGTTGCCGGGACGAGAGACGAAAATAGAAAGGAGAAGAATGGATAGGAGCAAACAAGTCGAGCAAATCCCGACGGGGAGGAGACTGGAGTCGCGGGCAAGGGGCACGGATGAAACCCCCAGCGCATCGGCCGCTAGTTCTCTTCGAGTCCCGGGCCCAGTCAGAGTGAGAAGGGCACGAGAATTGCAAAACGGCTAAGAGGATGAAACCGCCCGTCTCTAACAGGCCGAAGAGTCCCGTGCGGGAGAGGGGGCGCGGCGGTGGAGCGACACTTGAATAAGCGAGCATGCTGCCATTGATCTTCACGACCCTGTCTGCTCCACGCTCTAAACCTCTTGCTTCTCTCCCGGTTCGTTGTCTTTTTCGGGTTTGTCGTTTGCTGAGCATTTGCATCCCTTTGTTCTGATATTCCTTGCATTTAGCATCCATTCGAACTGGTTTCGTCTACCACATGCTTTAATTTAGCCCTCCTTTGTTTCTCCTCTCCCATTCTCCCACCCGCCTTTCTCCTCGCCTCTCTCATGCTCACCGCTCGTCCTCTTCGTCCACTTCAGTGAGACATTACGCCATCATGGACGGCCTCCGCGACGACGAGGGTGCACTGGCATTGCACAGCAGGTATGGGCCAAGACACAAGACGGGCACCGCAGCAAAGGCCGTCTAACAAGAAACCGCCGCAGAGAGCTACTGACCAAGAGCCGGCTTCGGCGGAAACGAGCGCGCGTACGGGGCCCCGAGGCAGACAGGATGGATCAGCGACTCGAGGCGCGGAACCCCTTTCCGGCCGGCGAGGCCCTCGTCAGGCGGCGAGGGTCGACGGACAAGTCGTCGGGAGTGGTCTTTGCCCGCGACGAGTCCGACTCCGAGTCCGAGTCGGAAGGCAAGAAGACGGCAAAGCCAAAGCCAAAGACGACGACGCTGGTGGGAAACGGCGTGGGCACGGTGCGTCTGACGGCGCATCCCACGTCCAGCGTGGCCGCGCCGGTCAAGTCGGAGAAGCCGAAGCGAATCACGCCCATACCGGTCTTTGCATCTGCAAGGCCGAGCTCGACCGCTCAGTCCACTGCGTCGGATCGCGTCGCAGCCGTAGGGAGCTCGCCCTCGCCCTCGGCCTCAGCTACGACCCGCGCCCCGACCGCCGCTCCCTCAACCCCGGCCGCGGCCTCCTCCTCGGCCGTCCCTCCCGTCTCGTCGGCGGTGGCTCCCGTCGCCGCCCCGGTGGCCCCCCCCTCCGCGCCGTCTGCCGCTCCCGACGTCAAGGCCCCGCAGCCCTTGCAGCCGACGCAAACGAGCCAGATCCCGGGCGCCCAGGAGACGGGGTTTCGCTTCGGCGTGGCGGCCGCCAAGGAGCAGGACGGCTCGGAAAAGGACCTGCGGGCAGGGCGGTTTAGCCAGGGCGCCGAGGCCGGCATCGTGATTGGCACGCTAGGTATGCCCGTCGGGGCCCCATCGCACGCAAAGTCATGTTGGCATCGAGGCTAACATGTCTGAATAGCTTTTATTGCCCTCTTGGGCATGGTGATATTCTGCTACCGCCGCAAAAGGTCGCGGTCCCGCGGCGTCGGCAGTCCGTTTTCGGAAAAGGGGCTGGGATTCCCGCCGCGCAGGCAAACGCACATCATGGACGAGGCCATGTCGGCCGCCTACGACGCCGACGACCGGGCCTACGCAAAGGCGACTCCCCCGATGGCGGCCCAATCGCGCATGCCGGGAAGAGGGCTGGAGAGCCCCAACCAAAGGCCCGTCTACATGGCGCAGCCGGGGCCGCAAAACGCCAACATGTATCCGCCGGAGCGGGCTCCCGCTGACCAGTACCGCGCCCGGTCGATGCCGGTGACGGACGAGCCGGAGGAGACGTGGCGGACTTGGAGCCCGGACCAGAGCCAGGCGACTCGGCCGCTGCACTGGCTCTGAGGGGTTGAGCAAGCATGCATGGGCTGGGTCCGTGATGGGGGACATTCGTAATGACGTGCCACGTATTATTGGCTGGTGTGAGCGGTGGCACCTTGCTCTCGGTTTAGCATTCCCATAGCTTGAGGCGTCCATGGATGGTACCTATCAGAGACTGCGTTCTCTTTCAAAGCATGACTTGTGATGCCAAGGATGTCTAGGGGTGCTCTGTCTTCAGCCGCGTTGGGCGCCACAGTCCCTGTTTCTTGGCGACGAGAGCCGACTCGGCCTTGTTGTCGGGGCGAGGGCCGTGAGAGAAAGGTGAGACCGAGACAGTGTAGTGGTTGCAGAGGGCAGGCCAAGACGGCAGGACCCATAAAAGCAGCGTCCTGGCTCTGGGCGTTCGGTTCACGCACGATTCAGGGCCCTCAGCTTGGGTCGGGACGGCTTGATCTGCGGCCTCTGGGAGCTGTTTCTTTAGTCATGGGACGGTCGAAGGTCTAAGCCGAGACGGAGCGAGTCGGGAGAGAGGACGTGGTCGGAGATGAACAAGTCAAGGCCACGTTGACGCCGACGGATGGATTCGACGGCCAGCACAAAGGGGCAGGTTCTAGCCGGCACCGTGGATGCAAAGAACTGGCGGGCTAAACAGAGTCAATGGCGTTCGCGTACGTTATGCGGCTGGGCCCGCCGATGGGCCGTTCCCAAAGAGGCAGCTGACTCGGGACGGGCGGCCGGCCCCACTTGGCGGTACGAGGAGACGACGGCCGAGCATCCCGGCGGCATTGCCCGATGGAGGGTGACTTTGTACATACAACTTTACACATGGTCGGGGATAAGCAGGTAGGTAGTGGGAAATGCCCCCTCACCGGCCGCGCAATCAAGGTTCGTGCTCTGACCACACACTCCTCAGCAGCTGTTTCCAGGTGAAACCGAATCCAAGGGAGCGACTGATCCACGATGATGAGGGCTGTACAAGTCACGGGCAGCAAAGCCAGCCCCCAGATGAGGCTGAGCGACTCGGTGGCGGCGCCGACGGCCGAGGGCAGCAACGTGCTCATCAAGGTGTGCGCGGCCGGCATCACGGCCGACGAGGCGACGTGGCCGGAGCTATACGCGTCGACGAGCCGGGTGCCGGGCCACGACGTGTCGGGGATAGTGTCGGCCGTGGGCCCAGACTACGACGGGCCGGCAGGCGTGGGCGACGACGTCTTCGCCATGCTCGGGGCCGCGACGGGCCAGGGAGCCCAGGCCGAGTACGCCGTGGCGGCGGCCGACGAGGTTGCGCCGAAGCCGGCGGCGCTCTCGCACGCGCAGGCGGCCGCCCTGCCCATCCCCGCCCTGACGGCGTGGGAGGCCGTCGTGGAGCGCGCCGACGTGCGCCCCGGCGCCAGGGTGCTCGTCACGGGGGCGTCGGGAGCCGTGGGCGCCATGGTGGTGCAGCTCGCGGCGCGCGTCGTCGGCGCTCACGTCACGGGCCTCGCCGCGCCCTCCAACCACGGCTTTGTGCTCGGCCTCGGCGCCCGCCACGTGCTCGACTACAACGACGCGGCGTGGCATCGGTCCGTGACCGACGTCGACGCCGTCTTTGACACGGTCGGGGGGGAGACGTTGGCCAGGTCGTGCGAAGCGGTCAAGCGGGACGCCATCGTCGTCACCGTCGCCGATCCGCCCCCGCCCTGGGCCGCGGCACAGGAGGAGCCGGCCCGGGATGACGACGGCGTGAGAAGACTGTACTTTGTCGTCACGTCCCGCCGAAGTACCCTGGCCAAGGTGGCGGCCCTGCTTGATCGGGGGGACGTGCTGCCGCTGCCCGTCAAGGTGTTTCCGGCTGCTGATGCCCTGGACGCGTGGGCGTACGCTCGCAGGAGAGGCAGGGAGGGCAAGGCCGTCATTGACTTTTCTGCCGGCTCCTGACACAAGTTGCAGCTGTTGAAGGATGGGGCCCTCGACATGTCACAGCCCGTGGAGGGGGTTCGGGTCCGGCTACTCGGGGAGCCGGGGCGGCCCTTTGGCGGCCAGTCTCCACTCCTTGCGCGGGGAGTAGGAGCTCATGTTTCTGCCGAGGAGCCTCGCTGCAGATAGTTTCAGCTTTGGAAGTCCATGGTTGTACGGGGGGGGGGGGGCGATACTCTTTGTATTGTGTCTCTCGCATGGAGACTTGCGTGTGTCAGGTATGATTCCTACCACCGAGCATGATCTCGGGCTCTCGAGAGGTTTGGATGAAAGCATCACGTGTAAGTCGACAAAAGAAGAGCGTGGAAGCGAGGCTGGGCCAGGGTCAAATGCCATGAAGCTACGGCAAAAAGTGACGTGCTGCAGCCTGTGCCATGTCAAAATCACTCGCCGAGACGATAAAACGACGAGAGAGAATCACATGGACAGGGCCATCAGATCAGACAGGCTTTTGCCAGCCGCCCGCAGCACACACGAAACCTGGGCCAGTGCTTCGTCTCGCCGTGCGTCAGCTTCGTCGGGGGCAACGTGCTTCAACGCAGACAACAGCCGTGACTGCGTCTTGATCAACGTCAGCAGCAGCCTCTTGCTCCGGCGGACAACTCCCCAACAAGTTCGTCACACGGCCCCTTTCACAAGCCCAGGCCGTCACGACATGGGGGAGTGAAGGGAGAAAAAGCCAGAGTCGCTCCCGGGCCTATATAAACGAAGCGATTCCCGCCTCCTTTTCTTACCGAAAAAAAGACACCCGTCTCTCGCCCAAGGCAACCAGCGAGGAGATCCCGGCAACATGTTCCTATCGGAGCTGTACACGACGTGCTGGAGGAAACTCAAGGCTCTGGAAGGACACGCGCGCGAGCCGGCAGCCGACCGCCTCGTTCTCAGGGGCAGGGCAAGCCGCGACAGGATCAGGCAGGAGGTGCAGCTCCTCGAAGCATGGGGCGTCCAGACGCGAGCCGCGGGCGCGACGCAGACGCAGCCCTCGCTCGACTCGGAGCTCCGTGCCCTTCCCGACCTGTGGCTCGGGCTCGCGAGCACCCTCGATGTTCTCAACGCCCTGCTCGACAAAGGTAACAAAGGTTCCCCCAATCTCCTCGCTTCGGTGCTGAGAGGCCCGGGCCCCCCTCGGGCAAAAGCCCTCAGCTGTTCGCGCCTGCTGGTCGATGGTGTCGTCGCCGTCGACGTCAACCTGAGCTCTGACATCGCGGACGCGACGCGAAAGCTCATCGTCGGGCTGCAGCAGCAGGTCCTCGACACGTACATGGTGGTCAACTTCAACTGCTTCTTCAACCGCATCGCCGCCCAGATCCGCGCCCTGTACCGCCACAGCGCCTTGCTGGTCCGCCACTCGGACGCCTACGCCGGCATTGACGTCTTTGAGGCCACCGGACATGCCCAGCTCGGCGAGCGCGAGAGGCTGGCCGTCCGCTTCTTCATCCCTACCGGCCTGGACGAGAAGCTGGCTTTCGGTGGCGTGATAGTCAGGGGGGGCTCGGCGGGAGAGGCCTGTTGCTCGGGCCCGGGCCCGGTGCCGGTGCCGGTGCCGGTGCCGAGGGCAGACGCGGACGCGGACGCGGGCACCGGCTCTGCTAAGACGTGAGACTATACGTCTTCGATTATACATGCACGAGCCCATGGGAGCCGTCGACATGGAAACCCAACAGTTGACGCTCAAGCCGCGTAACCGTCACTCACCCCGAGTCATTGTGAACCTGCAAACCCGGGCAGCAACAGCAACGTTTCTCCTTACCCTATGCCGACTCAACTCACCTCTCTCATCAACATCCTCTCGCGTGTGCTGTTGTCCAAGTAGACTCGGCCCAGGCAAATAGCAACTCTCTTCGTGTAATCTAAAGCCACGGCGAGTGCTTATTCCATAGTAGCCTGCTCACATACAAAGTTGAATCTCATGTCTCATAAGATTCGTGCACCTCTCCCCGGTCCCGTAACAAGGCCAAGCGCCGGGACGGGGACATGCCGAAAGGAAAAAAAGGGAAAAAGAATGAGAAGAGCATTGTCTCGCGTCTCGAAAACGCCACGCCATGCCATAGCAGCATCGCCAAAGCTGTATGCCGCTGGAATTCACACACACATACACACACACACACACCATCAACAGGGCAGGCTACCAGTCGACGGCCCAGCCGTTGACTTCGAGAAACTCGTCGCAAGCCTGGCGGAGGCCGAGGTTGGGTCGGAGCTCCGAAGGGAGGAGCGGCTCGCGCGTCAAGGGATCGCTCGGGTGGCGGCGGAGGTGCTCCATGATGGAAGCGCGCTCGTACGACTTGCCAGTCTTTGACTGCGGGGCGTCAGCCCATGTGGCCATGCGGGGGAACACGGCATACACCTACAATGACGGGGTCGACCATGATGCAAAAGGAAATGTCGTCGATGGCCCACTCGGGCACCTGTCTCCTCTGGTCCGATTGGGCCCTGGCGCGCTCAAAGACGTCGCGCACGAGGGCCGACTTCTGGGCGCTCTCGTCGCGGATGGCGCTGGCCTCGGTCTCGCTTTCCTGGCCAAAGAGCGTCTCGTTGCGGTGCCTGTCGAGCAGCTCGAGCAGCTCGCGCTCCAGGTCCTGGGCCTCCCTGGCGCGCCTCCTCTCGCGGTCCTCCCAGCGCTCCTTCTTGCAGCGCAGGACAGCAGCGGTGACGGCGGCGAGCGACTTGTCGTTTGTGGCGGCGCAGAGGTCGTGGGCGCGGCGGGCGCTGTCGAGGGCGGCGTCGTAGTCGCAGATGGCGAGCTGGGCCTGGGAGAGGTAGTAGTGCGCCTTCATGCTCGAGGGCGACAGGGCGAGGCACGTGTTGCAGTCGTCGACGACCGAGTCCCACAGGCCGAGCTTGAGGCGGGCCATGGCACGGTTCGTGTACAGAGCCGGGCTCTTGGGGTCGGCCAAGATGCTGGACGAGGGTCAGCAGCCGTCTCGAGACAGGAGACGGGCGGGGGCAGAGAGCAGGGGACCGACGCTTTGGAGTAGAGGCTGTCGGCGCCGACAAAGTCGCCCGACTGGAAGTGGCGGTTGCCATCCTCCTTGAGCTGCGTCGACCGGGACATGGCGGTGGTGCAGAGGTAGGTTGCTATTAGGTTGCTATGTCGTGACTCGTAAAAGTGTATTCTGTAATCGATGCAAGCTGCAGCAAAACGGCCCCTTGTCTAGCAGCGGCGGCGGCCCATCATGGCCGTCGGGCGGATGGCAGCTGCAATCATGTGCTGCGCTGCGAGGCTGACCGAGTCGGCGAGCGAGGACGAGGAGCCATGTCGTCAAACGCCGTTCTGGTGTTGGGCGTGGTTGAACAACGGGCTGAGCAAGCTGTGGCCGCATTACTAATGGCGGCGGCGGCTGTGCGGTGCTGTGAATGCCTTGTTGTGCTGTGGAATATTCGAGAATCCCGCAAGTCGCCCCGTCGTCCGAGCCGCCGAAAAGCTGTACAGTGCAGCCAAGGCACAAATGGTCTTGGTCGTCTTCCACCGAGAGCAATCTCCCCCTCGATGGCCTCCAACCAGCTGCCCCCCTCCTCGAGCTGCGGCGCTCCAAGGCCCTGCAGCGGCCTCTCTATAGAGGTCTATGCGCTGGCCACGGTGCGGTGCACGCTGCGCCCTCGTACCCCGCCACCGCCACGGCGCTGGAACAGGCCACCATGAGCGCCTCGTTGCCCGCGCCACGGACTGCACGTGCGAGAACGAGCCCTGAGGCTCACCGCACTTCGGCCCACCCAGGCAACCTACAGTGGGTGCTCCAGGGGGCTCCAGGGCAGCCAACGGCCCTCGGTCCAGCGGCGCATGTCCAGCGGCGCATGTAGCCCGCCTTAACACCCCAACTCCCACGCCACACCTCGGGTCTCGCCCCAGACGCCCTTCCGAAGATACCCGACTGCTAAGAGGGCAACCCCCCCGGCCCCCCGCCCTCCCCTAGCCCACCGCCCGGCAGGCCAGGCAGCCTATCACAGCGCCGCCATTGACAAAGTCCACCGAGGGCCCTCGCCCGGCTTTTGCCGAGTCTCGTCTCGACGTCACGTCAGCATCCACTCACACCCAACCGAGATCATTCAGTCTCTCCGCCTTCTTCATCCCGTCCGTTGAGCCTCGTCCCGTCCTCACCGCCGACGACTGGAGCAAGCAAACGACTGGCAAAAAAGAAACTTCGCATCAGCCCCTCCACCCTCTCTCTCTCTCGCGCCCCGCCTATATACAAACCTTTCCCCCCTACCGCCCGCTCATAGACAGACACACAAAAGCGGGCGAGACTGCGCGTCAAAAGCATGCTTCTTCGACCCTGCGCCTAACGACGACTAGCCCACAGCCCTCGACCTCGTCCATCCCATCGATACGCTTCTCTTGCCGACGCCGCGCTACCACTCCATCGTCTCTGTCCTCCGTCCTCTCTCCCCCGGCCACGTCTCGCGCCGGCCTCGCCCTCGTTCCGACCGACCCGGTCCAGACCGAGGCGCGAACTATCGCACCGTTAAATATCAGCCTCGCCCTCCGCACACAGGCATAACCATACATCTCCTTACCATGCCTTCGCAACGACCCTTTTTTCTCTCGGGCTTCTTCGCCGCCTTCCGCCAGCAGGGAACCTCCCTCCAGACCACGCAGCAGCCAAACAAGCATTCATCACAAGCCGCCTCCTCGTCATCACCATCACCATCCACAGCAACAGCGGCAGCAGCTGCCACCGCAAGCTATGCCCACCAGTCCTCCTCTACCGCCCGCGCATCCTCAAACATCGCCATCCCTCCCTCCTCATCCTCCCCACCACGTTCCTACAGCCGCTCGCCCCCGACGACGGGCGTCTCCATCCACTCCCCACGTGGGAGCGTCGGGACGGCCGCAAACGGCATCCCCATCCCTAATTCCTCGACTGGTCGTCGTCGAGGCAGCGACAGCAGCAGCGAGGGCTTTCGTGACGCCCTCGGCGCTGACAAGTGGTACATCGGGGGCCGGACCGCCGGCGGCGAAGAGCGCTTCTTCAAGCTGGGCGTCATGAGGAGGGTCCGGAGTAACGACGGCCTGAGCCTTGATCGACTCAGCTTGTGAACGGGAGCAAACTTTCTTTGTCGGCGCACTCATCTCCATCCGCGGGGCATCAGACTTTTCAGCTGAAACTAAGAAAAAGAAATCATCATGGCTACAAAGAGGGCGAGAGGGGAAGCATGAAGAAGCAATTCCGCTTCCACGCTGGCCATGTCCTGGTCAGGAGCAAAGTGCACAGAAATGTACTTTCACGTCATGTCACATCACGTCCCCCAGACGATTCAACCATTGGGCCACGGTGCCTCTGATCCACTCATCGAGAAATCTTATTTCCATGTCTCCCGTGCCCCCTACCACATGAAGCGCTGTAGCCGCCCATGGTCCAGGATGCTCCCGTCCTCGGCTCTCCAGACGTAGGGCTTGGCGAGGAAGACGTAGCACGTCGCCAGGTTGACGGTCAAGAACCAGGCCGTCTCGAGGATAAGCCTCGCGTCGCGCCGCCGGAGGTGCTCAACCGCCCTGCCGAGAGCAGACTGCCCGCCGTTTTCAGCCGGCACGGCGTCGGGGGCTGAAGGGCGCCATGCGGGGACCTGCAACCGCCACATGACCCAGGGGATGATGAAGTAGCGCGGCTCCACGAGAGGGGCCGTGACGAGAGACAGCGAGGTGGCCACGAGGAGTACCAGGCCCGTCGACGTAGACGTTGGCTGCGTCGAGCGGCCGAGGGGATCGGCCTGCAGCCGCTCGACCGACTTCAAAGACTTGGTCTCTGCGTCCGCGGGTGCGCTCGCGGGACGTGGTGCCTGTGTCTGTCTTGTTCGCCCATCGCGAGCTATCCGAAACGGATGGCTGGTAAAGGGGGCAGGCCGCAAACCGTCTCTAGGTGGCCCCTGACTGCATCCCGCCCAAGTGCTCACGACCAGCCAGCCGCTGATAATGTACGGGGCTATGAGCAGATATCTAATCCACGCGGCGCGACGGATCGTGTACCGGAAGACGTAAAACGTGTAGTGGCGGTTGTCGGCCAGTGTGAAGGGGTGGATGATGGTGTTGTATCGCACAATGAGGCCTGACAGCGTCAAGACGCCCAGGAGAGTCATGGCCGAGGCAATGAGCCTCGAATACTCGCCCAGACGCAAAGCAGTAGAGACCTCAGAGGGCGACCGCCTCGAGTCCAACTTGCTCGCCTTTCTACTTTCTTTGCCCCCTGTCGATGGAGGGTTCCCGTCAGGTGCGGCATCACTGGATAGCAGCTTCGGACAAGGGCTGGTGATCCATGTTGGAACCTTGACAACCGAGATGGCATATGGCAAGAGCAGTGGCAGCGAAAAAAAGGCGAAAAGGGGCCAGATGTAGAGCATCTGCGCAAGATGAACGGTGGCGACGTGGTTCGACTTATCGCCTGCTCCTAGTCAGTCTTGTCGAGCGCGGCAAGCATTGCGCGGCGAATCTCACCAAGAACAACGCCCCCGTTCCACGCCACGAATCCCACAAAGGCCCCAAGCACCATCAAGTAGGGCCAAATCTGCTTCAGGACCCGGCCAGGGTTGCACATGGCAGCGACTCCCAGGCTGACGACGGTGAAAAGGGCGTCTGACGCAAGATGAGCTGGAGCTTAGGAACAGGGCAAGTCGGGGCGCTTACCGTCCGGCCATGCTCGATTCAGAGGCAGGTCATGTACATCTCCGACTGAGTATCTCCAGGCGAAGTACTTGAGCTGCTCCCACAGCGTGGACATGAATGGCTGATCCACCCTCTCTGGTCTCAAAGTCTTGACGGCGTGCACAGCTTCCAAGCAGCCCATGTAGGCGACAACCCAGAAACTGTTGGTTTGCCGCATCAGCAGCGCCAGGATCCCCAGCCCAATGGTGGAGACATCGCTGAGGATCGAGCAGCGGCCGTATGCTACGCGGCTGAGGTGGTTCAGGTACGCGCCGAGGACAATGGCCGTGGAAACAACATCGGTATAGTACAGGGCGGAGAAGAAGAACAGCAGAGGGAACAGGGCGGCATTGCAGGCAGAATGGAAGGCGTATTCGGAAAAGGGCCCTTTTGGCGACGATGACGAGTGCCTATCGTGGGCGAGTCTTTCGATCTGGTGCCGGCAGAGCAGGAACAAGTAGGCAAAGACGAACAGACCGACGGTATTGACGGCACGAAGGTTGTTTGTGTCGCAGTTGTACGCCCAGCTTAAGCCGGTTGTGTTGGCGACGTGCGGGAGCAAGTTGGAAAACAGATAGCTAACGGGTTCAGCACGCGCGCAATCCTCTTCCAGGCGAGGGTGGACTCACAGGCCCGGAGGCGTGGTGATTTTGTCGTCCCATTCGCCAAACCGTCCATGGCAGTACTTCTGGGCCTGAGGGATATGAAAGACCTCGTCCTATTTTCCCATGAGACTGCGTATCCCCCGTTATGGACCGTCGCACACTCACCAGGTAAGGCTCCGGGACGGTCTTTGAGACGGCACTCAGCCAGGCGAAGCAGGCTCCAGCCAGGAGGACGGGCAATATCAGGGTCCAAGTTTTGGGTGAGACGGACTGCTTCCGGAAGACAACGAGGTGGACGAGAAAGGCAAGCGGGAGAGTACAGGCGGCCCAAGTCTGGATCCCAGGCTGTGCGGCACCCGCCTGCAGCTTGTCAACGGCTGCGCTGGCCGCCATTGTGCGCGCCGTTTCGCCAAAGCAGTCGAGCGAGGTCCGCTGGGAATGGGCACGTGTCAGCTAGAGGCCAGGTGGAAAGACTAGACATCCAAAGACTCACAGCTCACAGCATGGTAGGAGGTCGTGGGGGGGGGGGGCTGCTCGGCGTGGTCGGGCAATGAGGACGAGTGAGGGACTGGCGATGGATGAGTTGCCCAGATGATGAATACGAGTAATGTCATGAGGTGAAGTGATTGCACGGTGCATGCCGAGCTAACCAACACTGTGCACCTGATGTCCCCACGATAGCGACGGCAATCCGAGGCACTATGAGACTCAATGACGTTTGCAGAGTTAGACAAATTACGCGTCGTCACGCCATCATGGCCCTGGGGTCAGTTACTCGACACAGTTTACCAGCAACCTCGACGGCGGACGAGCATCCTCAAAGCCCCGATTCACCCGAGGACATCTTTCACAGTCATTCAGCAACCGTCTATTGTGCATCTTATACATGAGGAAGTGACCCCAGTTGTCAACAAAGGAGCCACGCAGTATTACAACCCTCGCCTCCAAACAGCCGTTTAAAAGGGCTGGCAGCACGTTAGCAGAGAGCCAACAAGCACTCTGTGTGCCAAAGGGGCGACTCACGTTGTCCGAAGCGGGCGTCTCCTCCTTGATGAACAAGTTGCCGACAAAGGGGAGTTTCTGAAGCCAGGGTTAGACCATCTGCGCCCCCTGCCTGCAAACGTCGTGAGCGACTTACCTGCAGCACATCTTGGCGGACGCGGGGAATGCCAGAGACAAAGAGCAGGACCGCGACGCCGGCGGCACCGCCAAAAAAGGCAGACCTGAAGCCGCTGTCGAGAAATGTTAGCGACGCGCCCATCGCCTTGGTCCCTCGGAAATCCTCCACTGTCCCTCTCTTTGCGTCTCCTATCCAATCGTCTCAGACAAGCACAGAGCGACCTCGACTCACAGTCTTGTAAGGGCCGTCTTGTTCATGCCGTTGAGGTTCGGCTGGAACTGGTATCTGGACGTCAAATCGTCAGCCGGGCTCCGGTGCTTCGACAACCGATTGAAGTGGCGCAATGGCCGATGCGGCTTTGCAGCGGGACCGTTGGTACCGGAGAGGGAGTCATCACGTACTTGGGGCCGTAGGCGCTCCGAAACTCGGAAGCGCGGAAAGGAGTCTGCGTGCGGAGGCTGGGTCAGCTCGTCGTTGCCATCGACTCCTCGTGCGGAAAGAGCGCATGGCACGTCTGCTCGCCGGGCGGTGCGTGCGTAAACAGGGCCGTTCAAACTCACGGGAGACACCATCTTGACTGGAAGAGAGGCAGTCGACGCCGGCCGTGTGGTTGAAGTGCTCGTCGCGAAAAAGGTGGTGGCGGTGACGCCTGGTGACTTTGCCGACGGAACAGGCCGAGCTTCGTGGGGGCCGTTGCGGCCTCAGGCCCGCACTTGCTGAGCTCGGCCCCAGCAGCCAATGGGAGGGCTTGAAAGCGCGCCTGCCAGCGTCTCCCTTCAGCCTTGCGCCACAACATATTCCCTTCACCCTTATCCCCAAAAAACTCCAGCAATAACTCCAGCCTCCCACACGCCCCGTCGTCGCTCCAGACCACCGACGGCCCGCTCGCCATGGACAAGTGCATAGACGGTCGCTTCGAGCGGCTCGAAAAGGCACTCTCCAACTTGATTGACTCCGTCACCAAGTACCATCCCTCGGTCATCCAGGCCGAGGAGCTCAAGGCCGCCGACGAGCACCTGAGCCAAGGGCTGGAACAAGGTAGCCTGCGCAGCCCTTGCTCGCTCCAAAGCTGCCAATTCGCTCATCGTGTGCAGTCCAAGCCCATCAGAACAACAATCTCCGCATCCAGCAGCTGCGGCAGACATCCTCGGCCCTCGACACCCAGATCCGCGACACCCTCGTCAGCCTCGCCACCACGCGCAAGGACATGGTCACCACCCACACGACGACATTCCCGCCCGAGCCAAGCTTCCCCGTCGCCTACCAGGAGCTCCTCAGCTACGCCCGTCGCATCAGCAAAACCACGCTGCCCCCCGCCGCCACCATCAACGGCGCCGCCGCCTCGCCCTCTCCCGAGACGCAGACGCCCATGCCCGAGTCGCAGCCCCTGTCCGCCGTGACGCCCTCGGCCCGAACCCCGTCCCTGACGCAGAGCCCCATCGCAAACGGCGCGTCGCAGCACGTCTCTGATCCGTCGACGCAACAGACCCTCGCCTCCATGAACACGAGCCTCCCCGAGGGCATGAGCCAGTATCTCAACCCCCTCTCGGGCCAGCTCTTCTTCCCCTGGCCGCTCGAGGACAAGATTCGCTCTGGGTCTTTGGCCTCGTACCAGATCCTGGCCGAGCAGGGCATAGACCCCCGCAACTATGATCCCGCGACCGAGGAGGAGCGCAAGCGCAAGGAGGAAGAGGAGCGCAAGGCCAAAGAGGAGCGCGAAAAGGCCGAAAGGGAAGAGCGCGAGAGGCAGCTGCGCGCCGATAGGGAGAGGCTCAGGGCAGAGAGAGAGAAGCAGAGGGAAAAGGGGCAAGAGGAGTGGCGCAGGGCAAGCATCGCCACTGGTCAGCCCGACGCCGCGGGGCCGGCGAGGGCCCATGCCGCTGCCGCCGAGAAGAAGCAGTTCCAGTTTACAAACTTTGACGACCTGGACGATGACGACGACCAAGACGACGACGACTGAGCGACTGGCGTCTTTGACGGCTTTGGCTGCCAGAATACTTCACCGGGCACCCGCTCTCTCGACACAAGGTGTGGCTTCACGCGCCCATTGCCATTGATTCTCTCCTCACCCGCCGCCCCTTTTGTGCTGCCGCAGAATGCCACAGAAAGTCCTGAAGAGTGTTCAAACTCGCAGGATACAGCCAATTCCCGCCATGGTCCTCGCGCTGGTCCGAAATGCCGGTCTTGGAAATAGCAGATACTGGGCCTAACATGTAAACCCTACAGCCCGCTCATCCATGACAGCATCGCTTGAGTTCGCTCCCCAATCCCAATAAAACTTTTCGCCTCCGGCTCATGCCCGGGTAAAAGCATCTAGTCAATCTTGATGGAGGCGTAAATCTTTCTCACAAACCACCAGCTAGCAAAGTAGCCAATTGAACCTGCACAGGAGCCTCAGGTTAGCCAACGTTGTCAAGAGATGTGCCAAGGGAAGGGACCTACCGGCCAGTATGAAGAAGAGAAATGAGATGAGCCCGCTGTAGCCAACGTAGAGCACGATTCCTGCAAGGCCTCCGAGCTTCACCTTGGTCAAGAGGTACAGCAGGCAGTTGAGGAAGATGTAGCCACCGCTCATGCCGGCCGCGAGGAACGACCTCCATTGCCAGTTGTAATTTTCGGCGCACAGCAAAAAGTATGTCATGAGAATGGTGACGGCGGCGCAGACGACAATCATCAGGCCGTAGCAGAGGAAGAGGAAACCAAACATGTAGTAGATGCGGCTGAACCAGATGGAGCTCATGATGAAGTACAGCTCCACAAAGATGGCGCCAAACGGCAGGAGACCGACAATGAGCATGCTGGGAAGCGGCTTGAGGTACGTGGTGCATGGCGGGATCTGGCGCGGGATCTGGTTGGTGCGCACCGGCGCCTCGATCTGGGGGCCGCGGAAGCCCAGCCAAGAGCCCACAATCGAAAGGGGGATCGAGATGACGAACCAGATGGCGACGATGACGAGCATCGTGGTGAAGGGCACCGCGCCAGAGGACTGCTTGGCCCACAGGAAAAGGTTCAGAAGGAAGAAGGCGCCAAAGACAATGGCGGGCACCAGCAGAGGCGTCAGGGCAATGTTAAGCTTCCACTGCTCGCCCTGCATGGCCTTGTACGTCCTGGCCGAGGCGTAGCCGCCGACGAAGCCCAGCAGCGTGTAGAGGATGATCATGATTGTGCCCAGGGACCCGCGGTTCGAGGGCGACAGGAAGCCGAGGAGGGCGAAGATGATGGTGCAACCGGTCATGACGAAGAGCTGCGCACCATTGCCCAGCAGCACCGAAAGCAGCAAGGGGCGCGACGGGGTCCGGAACACGTCTCCGTGGACCAGCTTCCAGCCCGAGTCTTCCTGAACGCCATCCTCGACGGCCGAGGTGCCGCCCAGGTCGTCGAGGTTGATCTGGTCCAGTCGATTATATCGCGCAATGTCCTTTTTGAGGGTTCTGACCAGGACTGACATGACGGTGAGGACGAGAATAACGACAATGACGGCCGTGTCGATGAGCCAGAACCAGTGTATCTTGGGGTCGAAGACATGGAGATACTTGTCCCACCGAGTGGCCCAGGCAGTGTCCGACTTTCTCCAGTAGACGCTGTAGCTGAAATGGACCTCTTGGTCGGCCTCGTTGGCCGTGAGGATCAGAGGCGGGTGGTTGTCGGAGCAATCGACCTTGCCCGTGTACTTTTTGGAGCTGGGCTGGACGACGGCGCCGACGACGCGGAGCTCGTTATCCTTGCCGTTGACCTCGTGATACTCGATCCATATTTCGTAGTGGTTGTTGAAGGTGACTTCCTCGTCGTCATCTCCGTCCGGCACAGTGAAGCCTCCGAGCTCGAAGCCGGGGCTGTAGAAGGTTGTGCCGGTCAGATCGTCCTGGATCTGCTGGCCGGCAGGCAAGCCGTCGACGAGCCAGTTGAGGCTGTAGGCCTCCTCAATCCTCTCGTAGACAAAGTACTTCATCTGCTCGGCGTAATTGACCTTGCAGAGAGGCTTGCACGACTCGTTCTTGGCCATGTTGAGCTCAAAGGGCGACGTCATGAGCCTGTCGCCGGACAGAATGCTCCCCAAGCTCTCGGGCACATATTGCGGGCCGCCTGCGGGTTGGCAGAAGTGAAAGGCCGGGTGGTAGTAGTCGTACGACACGACCGAATGCAGCCGCTGGTCTTGGGGCGCGGCCACGGGCCTGACGCTGTTGACGTGAAGGGGGACGCGGTCGCCGGGCTTGTACGAAGTGGGCGCGACGCCTGGCAGGTAAAAGGCCGAGGCAAGCCGCGGAAGCGCCAGAAGGGCAGCGAGGAGCGCCGACGGCGCAGCGTTTCTGAGGTGCATTGTTCCAGACGCTCAGTTCATGCCACGTTTCGCGGGTGGTTTTTGTGGTGCGGACGAGGCCGTCACCAAACGGGCTCGTGGTGAGCAGGCGCCACTCGATGCGGTGTCGACGACTGGCTCTAGCTGTCCATCAACGGGCGAAGGGCCGGTGACGGATGTCGAACGAGAGCGGTTGGTCGTCGCAGGCGGCTCGAGTTATTGGCAGAGTGGCAGCAGAACGGCATAAATTGGACAGAGCGAAAGAGAAAGATGGATCCGACCCTTTGGCTAGGCCGCGCTGATTAGGTTACATACTCATTAGGTAGGTGGCCAGCATCGCCAGACGGCGCTTAGTCAGGACAAGTTTAAGGGGGGCCTTGGCGGGCTGCTCAGAGGTCAGAGGGCTGCAGTAGGCAAGACACTGGCGGAACATTGCCCGCCGACCCTTCCGACACTTGTGCTCAGTGCCAAATCTTCAGCGCACCTTTACAGTACAGAGTACAGATACAGGAGCGCGGAAAAGGGCCCCACTATAAAAGTTGCTTCCCGCAACCCGTGTTTGAGAGTTGAGACTGGCGACAAACCTCAACAATGGAGGCCCCGACGACGCTGCCGGCTCTGCTGGCCTCCCTGACGCAGTCGCTTTCTCTCACCGACGAGGCCGCCTCCAAGCTCGCTTCCATCGACAGTCCCAAAGATGGCATCTCCCTCCTCGACGTCAAGAACGAGCTGCTGCTCTCGTACCTGCAAAACCTCGTCTTCCTCATCCTCCTCAAGCTGCGAAACTCAAAGTCAACGTCGGGCGACGCGGCCCAGGGCGACGGCGGGCTCGACGCGTCCGTGCGCGCAAAGCTCATCCAACTGCGACTCTATCTCGAAAGGGGGGCTCGACCGCTGGAGGAGAAGCTCAAGTTTTCCATTGAGCGGTTCCTCAGGACCGCTGAAGATGCGCAGCGCGAGGAGCAGAGCAATCAGCAGGGGCTCAAGGCAAACAAAGACACCGAGAGCGACGACTCGGAGGCCTCATCGGACGACGAAGACGAGGACGAGGATGAGGGCCCGTCTGGCCAGGGGAGGCCCACCCAGCGACGCCCAGGGCAGCCATCGGCCGCCCCCAGATTCGGCATGCTGATTGACGACGTCACGGCCAAGGCAGCCGACCACGAAGACGGGCCGTCGGGCATCTACCGTCCCCCCAGGCGAGATCGCCAGGTCATGGAGACGACGCGACCGCGCGAAAAGGCCGATCGCAGACCCCAAAGATCCCACACCATGGAGGAGTTTGTGCAATCCGAGTTCTCGACGGCGCCCGTGGCCGAGCCCAGCATCGGCACGACGATTGTCCAAGGCGGCCGCAAGATGAAGACGGTCCAGGATCGCAAGGACGAGGCCGAGCGCCGCGAGTACGAGGAAATGAACCTGGTCCGCCTGCCCAAGCTGAGCAAAAAGGACCGGACCAAGAAGAACAAAGAGGCCGGGCGCGGCGGCCACATGCAGTTTGGCGGCGAGGAGTGGAGGGACCTGGGAGAGGGCGTTGACCGCATCGACCGGCTGACCAAGCGCAAGGGGCCCGCTGGCGGCGGTGTGCGGGCTTTGCTGGAAAAGAGCAGGAAACGCGGGCTTGATACCACGGACGGACCCCGGAGCAGCGGTCACGGGGTCGAGATTGGAGACAGGTTTCAGAAGAAGGTCAAGATGCTGGAAGCCGGCCGACGAGACAGGGGGAAAAGGTAGTGGCGATACCGGTGGCTGTGGAAACAGCGCCTGTGGGAAAATGGACGGGGAAATGCACATATACTAGAATCCATGACCGGGAGCATCATCACCGGGAGCATGGCCGGCTCAAGACAGCAACGAAGCGGATGGTGAGTCGGAAGCCATGGCCGTCCCATGTGATGGATTGAATACCCTGACGCTGCCGTCTCCCTTTTCCCAGTCTCACTCCCAACGCCACGAGCCGCCAATTGCGTCAAGATTTGCATAGGCGTAGAAGAACAAAGACCATTGCCTGTTCCCTGAGCTCCCTGCGCACCAAGCAACGTCTGCGGCGCCGAGGATCGTGAAAGTCGAGAGATAAGATAACGACTTTTTCCCCGCCAAAAGTTTTGGCAGCAAGCCCCGCCGCCATACTTGGCGACGACGACCAGACAAGCCGCCCTTTGCAACCACTTCTCTCCCCTGCCCAGCTTCATACACAGCGCCTCGACATCACCAGCACACGAGCACCAGACTAGCCTGCTCCATCCCTTTACACATCCAGCGCCAGAGCCCCATCACCACCCGCCAGGCCAGCGCGCCGCGCCATGGCCACCCCCACCAAGTCCGAGGCGGACGAGCAGCGGCCGCCTGCGCCAAAGATGGACGTGGACATGGACATGGACATGGACGCCGACGCCGACGCAGACGCAGACCCCATCACCGCCTCGTACAACATCTTCCTCAACCCCGCCCTCCCCCACGGCCGCCGCCTGCTCGTCCTGCAACACCCCAACCGCACCGACGACAAGCCACGCCCGCCGTCGACGGAGCTGCGCCTCAAGTCCGGCTCGGGCATGGTCGAGGTCGACGTGCCGCTCAGTGCTGACACGGCCTATGACCGGGAAAAGGGCCTTCGCTGGGGCCGCGCCCTCAAGTCGTCCATGGCCGCTAAGAATGGTGGCAGTCACGGCCTTGCCGGCGGCTTTGGCTTTGGCGCCGTGCAGCAGAGGGCCGGGCGGGGGAAGAAGGCTGCCGATGCTGACGACGACGACGGTGGAGGCGGTTTGGGCGGCGGTTATCTCGACTGGAACGATGCCGTCAGGCAGGATAAGGTGCTGCGCACTCAAACGCTGGGGGGTCAATACCCGGACGCCGACGAGGTCCAGTACATGGTCGGCGTCTTCCAAGGCAGTGCGTGCCTCGCCACTTTCTCCCCTCCTCGCCTCCCCTCTCTCCTATCCTCCCCTCTCCTCTCCCCCCTCCAGCTGACTCGCACGCAGAGGACCTCCACCTCACCCCCGTCTCCTCCCTCGTCCTCCTCCGCCCCCAACTCCATCACATCGACGCAGCTACCCAGCAGGAGCGCACCGCCGCCTCGGCCGCCTCGGCCTCCTCCAAGGAAGCATCCGGCTCCGGCTCCGCCCCGGCCGCTCGCGCCATCCATATGACCATCAAGACCACCGCCGACGGCGACGCCGTCACCACCGAGACCATGGCCGACCGCCTGCGCTTCGTCCAGTCCGAGCCCTGGCGCAAGCTGCGCTACACCGACGAGAACGCCCAGCACGCCTGGGACGTCTACAACGAGAGCCTCTTCCTCGGGTCCGCCGCCGCCGCCGCCGCCGAATCAGACGACGCCACGCCCGCCGAAGGGGCAACCGACGACGCCAAGTCCCTCGCCGACGACGCCCGACCTGAACGGCCGCTCGACGACGTGGTCCCCCAGTTCGGCGCCAAGTGGGGAGACAAGCGGATGCTCGAGGCCGTCAGCGGCATCACCAAGCTCGAGCCCGAGCCGGCTCCCGTCGAGATCAAGCCCGAGCCGAAATCGGAACCGCCACCTGGCCCCGCCGCCGACGACTCTAAGGGGGCGCGGGCTCGGCCCAGGGGTGGCAGCGCTGCGCCAGTCCGGAGAGGCGGCCGGGCCAAATCGGCATCGTCCAAAGCTGCCGCCTCCACAGTCACCGTCGACTAGTCCTGCGCCGGCCTGCTCTTCCTTCTACGTGGTACTGACTTGCATGGGACGGCGCTTGGAGTGACGAGGAAAGAAATACAGCTTTGCGCGTGGTTGGGATACATCAAATCGTGGGCAGCAGATATCCTCCTAATTGTCCGCCAACTGCGCTCCCCCATTTACCTCTTCGACAGCCAAGTAGCCCACGGTATTTCAAGGTTATAGAAAGCAGCTCTCCTTGTCCCGTGATGTCATGTGCAATCATCAGCCGGGCAGCGCAATGTTTTCAACCTCGAGTGCCCCCGGATGGTACATATGGCCGCCCGCTCCTCTCCACCCAAAGAATGGTAGGAAGCCCTCGCACAAGCCTGCAAGCATCCACACCTGACAGCGCCAGCTTGCAGGCCCCCACGTCGCAGCCCTTGGCCCAGAACCTGTGGTAAGCATGCCATGTCTTCAGCTCTTCAACCATGCACCACCAAGGCCGGCCTTACTGAAGCAATTCCACATCCAAGCCAATGGCGCGCATGAACAGGTTGACGCTTCCGAGCCGCTCCGTCGCCATGGCTGGCGGTAGAGTCTTTGACAATGCAACAGTGTCGAGGACCCTGTCCTTGACAGCAATGACAAGTCGTGTCTGCTGGTCGTGCGTCGCGCTGACGCCCATGGCAGCGAGCAGCTGCCAGACGTGCACGTCGACGCCGGCGTTGACGCTGCCGGGGAAGATCGTCGGCAGCGACGGCTCGAGCTTGCTGAACAGGATCTCAAAGGTTTGGTCCCTGGGTGCGATTAGCAAAGAGCGTCCGACGATGAGCAAGAGAGGACAGGCAAGACGAACCACTTGTCCCACTGCTCGGTGTTTCCCCCGCCGGTTTGCTTCAGCAGCACAGCCCGGCTGAGGATCAGCGTAAGCATGGAGACACCGATTCTCGTGCGCGCAATAAGGTCCACGTTTAGCTTCGTCCCAATCAGGTTCAGGACCCCATCCACAATGTCAAGTCCCGTGTCGTTGAAGTACTGCATCAGGGACGGCATGACGGTAGAAATGAATAACTCAATGTTCTCACGCATCCTCGAATTGAGGTTCGCCTCTCCATTGTCGTCAACTGCACCTTGGACAACATCCAACTGGTCCAGGTGGTAGATGATCATGGTCAAAATCGTGGTACGCTGCTCAAAGCTGAGGTGAGGGAAGATACGCGGTATGGCCTTTTTGCCTTTGGCGCAAGACAGAAATGCAATAAAGGGGTGAGGCACCGTCAGGCCAATCGGCTCATGCACCTTGAGCTCGTTCCAGAGTTTGGCGTTGAGGGCATCGAGGCCAATGGCCCATTCCTTATGCTTTTCCTCCAATTCGGGATCGTGCTGCCCGCTGAGGGGCGGCGGGATGAACCGGGCGTGGTCCTCAATCTTCATCAAAGTGCTGTATACCTTTTCGACATTTCGCAGAATGTTCTTGCGATCAAGCCCATTCTCGGGAGCCTTGCTGCCCGTGCTGGGGCGCGGAATTTCGCTTTCCGTGCGTTTGATGTTGAGCAGGGGCTTCGGCGTCTTGGCGTTGCTGAAGGATATCTTTCCTAGACTGCCGGCGATGACGAGCTGCGGGTTCTTGGGTTTGTTCTTGGCTGCCTCCACGGCTCTCTGCACCTGCTGCTCCATTCGCTGGATGTGGTTCTCGGCCGGTCTGCCATGTCTCCGCGCACCGCCGTGGCGGGTGCCCGTCTGGAACAGGTACGTCTGGGCGAAGGTGCTAAGCGGCTGGCTGGGGTTTTGGCGTTGGCCGGCACGGATGTGGCTGTAGACCTTGTAGTAGAAGTCCTCCGAGATTGACAAATCACCGCCCTGCTCCGCCGGATTTCCGGTGGCCGAAACGAGTTGCTGAAGCTGAATGCGGGTGATGAAGTTCTTGTCCTGTGGGGTCATCAAGCCGTTATCCTTGGACAAGAGCCAGATCTTGTGGTTGCGCTTGGCGCGTTTAGTTTCCTGCTCTAGAAACGCGGCTCTTTCGTGCTCGGACATTTGCATCATGAGCGGATGAGCATGCACCTGAGCCATCTTTGGCACCGATCCTTGAGATCGGCTCGGTCGATGGCCATGCATCCCGAGCCTGTCGCCCTCTCCAGGAAAGCGATTGGGGTTCTGCAAGATCTGCACGGGCTGGTTCGGATGAGTCTGCTGGCGGTGCTGGTGCTGGTGATGCTGCTGGTGATGCGCCGGGGGTGTGGAGAACTTATCCATAGCTACTGGGTGCTTTGTCTGCATGCTCTGGGGACGCTGCAAGATGGTGACGGCGGGTCCATGTCCCGGATACGGCTGACCGTGGTGTTGCTGAGGGGGCTGCTGCTGGCCCGGGTAGCCGGCCTGCCCAGTAGAGTAGGGAGCGGGCTCCTGGGCTGGCGCCTGGGTTGGCTGCTTGGACTGGGCTCGCATGGCCGCTTCGACTTCCTCGAGGCTCATCATCTTCCTGCTGCTCGGAGGCTGCGGCTGGGCAACTTGTTGAGGCATGACAGGAGCCGCAGCTTTGGAGGAGCCAATGCCCCAAATGCTTTGGTCGACGTGCAAATCAGGCATCGGCTCAGCTTCTCGATATTTCTCGTATCCGGTACGAGTCGGCCTTTCAGTCTGGGAAGCCGAGTATTGGTATTGAGCGGGCAGCTCTGCAGGCAGATCCATGGGCTGAGCCCTGGAAATGCTAGATTTGGGGACCGGCTGCTGTCGGTGGAAGCGAAGATGCTCCTCCTCGATGGCATCTGCGACCTTGGCAGTCTGGCCGAAAAAGTCGAAATCTTTGCCGACTTTGCCCGTGCCAGAGGTGTCGCCGCCAAAGGTGTCGTCGTTGAAGACATCTTCGGTATCGTCGAGCTGGTCGCCGAGACCATCGTAGGTGTCTTCAAAGTCGAGGGCATCGTCGCCAGTGTCGTCGCGACCAGAGAGGCCGGCAAAGGGATCTTGGGTCTGAGAAAAGCCGGGAGCCGCCGTGTTGTGGCGGCCAGTGGCATCGAACCCGAAAAAGGACATTTTCAGGAGTCGCTCTTGGGAGGGCCGAGGAAAACAAGATGTTTTTTTCGTGGCACTAGGTCGGGGTTAGCATGGCCGACTGGAGATGTGTGCGAGGCAACGGCGTAGGTCGCGCAGACCATCAGCCGTGGCAGCTTATGTAGGGCTGGTGCGACAAGCGGTGGCGCGGCTGTACGCTTTCAGGGCGGGCCTCGCGAATGGCAAGCCCAGTCACGCGCTTCGCACGATGGCCGGTGACGAGACGTTGTCCGCGCAAACGCAATCTCAGGCCGTCTCGGCAGCACAGCTGTAGCACGGCGAAAAGAGATTGCGCATCAAACGTAGCGAAGCTCCGACAGGAACAGAAGAGGCAGGCTTACCACTAAAATAATGAGCTATTCGCAGAGAAGTTCAGTGCACACAAATCTGACATGGTGTCTCGGCAGACGAGGGCGGAGTGGGCAAAGGACGAAGCCGACCTCCGGCGAAGGGCGTGACAGCGGGCAAATCCAAGAGCGGCCGAGTGGTTCGGCAAGCAATAAAAGGAAGCAAAGGAGAACCGGGAGGACGACACGGGCAGGCGCTCGGAGGGCGAACGGCAAGCTGACTCTATTGGAGACGGGCGATCTGACGTGGTCCAGATAATGATGCCCTCCCGTCCCCACCAAGGGCCAGCAAATTCCGCCTCCGAGGGGGAGTCACGTGATTTTCCATGAGGCTCCCCACGAAAGCGAGCGACTCTCCCTTCTAAGACCCACGTAATCGATAGGGGGCCGCTGATGAGGGCTTATATAAGCCCCTCGGGAAAATCATTTTTCCGGGATGGCTATTTAAGGCCATTCCCCTCTGTACAACTAAAATGCCGCATTATGACACGGGTACCCGTGTCTCCAAAATTCCACGGGTACCTTTCCACGGGTACCCGTGAAAATAGATTACTAAGCATTATACCTATTACTATACCTATTGCCAGGCCCTACCTGGCCCTCGCGCGGGGGATAAACCCCCTAGGGCCACTGCTTGGCTGCTATCTACTGGCCCGGCTGCCTGTGGCTTCGCTGCTAGCCCGGCTGCTGGCCCGGCTGCCTATGGCTTCGCTGCTGGCCCGGCTGCCTGTGGCTTCGCTGCTGGCCCGGCTGCTAGGGAGCCTATGGCCTAGCTGCTGAAAAAGGTACAATAATAGGTATAATGATTAGTAATCTATTTTCACGGGTACCCGTGGAAAAGTACCCGTGGAATTTTGGAGACGCGGGTACCCGTGTCATAATGCGGCCCCATCGATAGGCCGTGCGTGACTGTTCCTCGTGGGAGAGACCGTCAAAGGTCGGCTTTGATCAGTAAGAGTAGCCAGAGAATGAAAAAAAGGCGCTCGCGTGCGCAAACGACCCCAAGGCGCTTTAAGGTTGCCATGTCACCGAGCACGCCTAGCAATCAGAAAGAAAACTGGCTAATCGACGGTTTGCGCGGCTATACGGCTCGGGAGCCCAAGACCTTTGTATGATTGTGCGACCAGGGGCCACGGTTGAAGGTTCATACCCATCTGCGCCGGGCAGCATTTCGTCCAGATCCAAGCCGGCGGCGGAAGCGGAGACGGCTTTCACGGCGTCTACGCCCGGACGGATTCCAAAGTCGTTCACGGCGCTCCACGCTTTTACAGAGGGCCTGAACGTCGGCACCTCGGTCCATTTTGAAGCCGTGCGCGAGCCAGGGACCAATTGGTGGTGAATTCCATCAAGGCTTCGTCACCGTGCCTATGTAGCTACTATGCCTCGGGCGATTGACCCGTCTCCCGTTTTCTCGAGGAGGGTACCAACCGGGGAACTGGCCATTGTCTTCCCTGACTGCAAGTCACCTTCAAAGCATGGGATGCAGCTTCCGACGCTGGGGGACAGGTTGCACTCTGCCGCCCTTCAGGCTTGCAAGACATCTCTGGCAGCATAAGGAGCTTCAGCGACGAATAAGAATCGTGAAGCAGCCCGGGCACTGCAGCGGAAATGCAATATCCAACGGCCGGCTGGATACATGTATGAACAGTACAGATACTGCGTGGCACGAGCCTCTCACCGCTGCTGCCTTTGGCACGCTGGGGACTTCGGAAATAACCAGGGAAACGAGGCGCTAATGAGCAGCGTTAGGGCAAAAGATGGGCTCAGCGATTCGTCACCATGGCGCGAAATCCATGACGGACCAGGCTTGGTGGCCGAAGCCAGCCGCGCGTCCTTGCTACGACGGACTGTATGTATGTACTTGTCCTTTGGAAGGCTGGACCACGCCGCAGAGCCAAGACAGCTGCAGTGCTCGGTGATACGTTCCCAGCTGAGCTCCACACACGGGCTTTGTTGGGCCCCGATAGCATCTAATGGCGAGGCCCGGGCGTGGCGTCGAAATAAGTTGCCGTGATAAGCGGCCGTCTCGACTGCGAGTAAGTACCTGATGAGACTTGGTCGCGCAGCACAATGGCAACAACTTGCTCTTGCCTGCCGCGATACAGCAGGTCAAGAGTCGACCAAGAAGCCCATGATGGGGCATTGATGGATCTGTCGTTTCAATAAGCTCTTGCTGGATTTAGCCGCCGAGATCCGGAGGATGTGGGCGGTAAGGCGACCTCGATAGACTTTCTTTTGGCAGATATGGGCGCTGTAGAGTGTCGTATCCGTGTGCAGTCTTCGACGTTGTATTCTCCGTCGGGTCGCCCGCGTCGGCATCGAAACCCCGGGTTGGGTATTGCCCTTAGATACAGATTACGCTGCACAGCATCTGAGCATACTCGACGACTGTGGCCGAGGAGCCGGATACGAAGGCCGCCGCCCCTTGCACTGAGACTATAGTACCAAGGTTAGGCGGGCTTAGATTATTATGTACGAGTACTTATGTACAAGTGAAGAGAGCAGCTAGAAAGGGGGCGGCTAAGCGAGGCCGAGATACGAAGAGTGTCTCTTCTTGCGCCGGCTTGGGGCGAGGTACCGGGTACGCGAGGATACTGCAGTCTACCGATGCAAGCCCACGCGGCAGGCTGCTCGCTCAGGCACAACATTCCTGGACTGGCGATGCTAAACAGGAGACACGGCATGTGTTTTGGCACGCCTTGCCAGTCGTCGTCCAGGCGATATAGGGCAATATAGGTCGGAGACGCGGGAGCGGCAAGTAAGCGCAGCTCTCTCCACCGGCTGGACCCCCACTGCCATGATCCATCTTCGCTACCAAGGTACTGGGCAGGTGTTTTTACCACGAAGCTCGCCGCGGCATCAAGTCCAATCAGGGGCTGCGACTCCATCACGTTTCCCCAGTTTGCTCGGCCTTTGCACTCAAAAAAGGAGGAAACGAGAAGGGTGAGGCGGGACCCAAGGGTCGCACCCATACCCGGCTCTTGTTGTGCTACCGCCGCAGTGGCCGCGGCGTCGTACAAGCGGCCCCCCCAAGGCATGAGACTTTGCGTGTCGAAGAATGCGGCCACACCCGACAGAGTCCAGGTACCACCTATTCTGTTCAGAGTAACTTACACAGGTACCTATGTACCTGCTGCCGATGCGCAGACTTGACGCAGCACCACGAGCCCTCTGAGATGCCCGGCCAGGGAAACCTTGCCTGGTACACCCACCTACCTACCTAGGCAGGTAGGTACCGAACAACCTCGTCTGCCTGAAGCACCTTACATAATCGGGTCCCCGGATGGGCTCTAAAAAGTCCGGGCAGCCGCCGTAATTGGTGGGCCCCAGCCTGGAGATGTGCCCACCCCGAGGTGCCCACGGACATTAGCTGCTTCAACACGAAAGGTCCCGGTACCTTGGGATACATTTGCGTCACCTCCCGCCGCCCTCGTCCCGTCGCCCCTCCACACAACGCCGCAGATCCCTCCTCGCTCTTTTCTTCTCTTCCCTCCCATCCTCAAACATCCTTCCCTTCTCCCTCTTCACCCTCGTCCGGCTCTTCCCTCACCAGCTCCCTTGGCCGCGTCACCTCTCATCCCCGACGACCGCCGCCGCGGCGCCTGGTTTCCGCCGTCTTCTCTGGCCGCGCCCCGGCTGCAAGAGCCATGATTGTCTAGACTGCCCTGCCCGTCACTTCACCTTGCACGCGCCGGCCTTGCCTCGCCTCCTCGATATCCGTCCAATCGAACCCCCGTCTACCCCAGGGACAGCCACCAGCCGCGTCTGCCACGGATGTGACGCTCGACTCGTCTCTTGCCCCTACTACGAGCGTCCCGTCCGAATCACATTGTTGTTGCCCGACAAACCTAGCACTCACGTCTTCTGCCATCTCGAGGCCATCATCAACAGCCATCGCCTCTCATGATGGCTGGCGGCGGTGCGCGATACGTGCGCTACATCGCCATCGCCATCTTTGTGCGTCGCAGCAGAGGCCCTCTGTCCCCCCTCGCTTCGAGAGCGTCACTGACATTGACTACAGACCCTTACCATCTTCTACTTCGTCTCCAACTCAAAGTACCAGGCCGTTACCATCCGTGGCGATGCCGCCCAACCGGCCGACACTGCTCCCATAGGCGCCAAGCAACCACAGACGAACGCCGAGTCGAGCGCCCACACGCCGTCACGGCCATCGCCCAAGGACAGCAAAGATGGCGAAATCTTCACCACCAAGAAGACTCCGGTCGGCAACGTCCACGAGTTCCCACTGGCCGTAAGCCCCGACGATCCCCTGTGGGAAGACAACCTGGTCGGTACAGCGCCCGGTCCCCGCGTCAACGCCACATTTGTCACCCTCGCCCGCAACAGCGACGTCTGGGACATTGCCCGCTCCATTCGCCAAGTCGAGGACCGCTTCAACCGCCGCTTCAACTACGACTGGGTCTTTCTCAACGACAAGCCTTTCGACGCCACCTTCAAGAAGGTGACGACTTCGCTCGTCTCGGGCAAGACGCACTACGGACAGATCCCTGCCGAACACTGGTCCTTCCCCGAGTGGATCGATCAGGAAAAGGCAAAGAAGGTGCGCGAAGACATGGCGGAGCGCAAAATCATCTACGGCGACTCCGTTAGCTATCGCCACATGTGCCGCTTTGAATCCGGCTTCTTCTTCCGCCAGCCCTTGATGATGAACTACGACTACTACTGGCGCGTCGAGCCCTCGATTGAGCTCTTTTGCGACCTTCACTACGACCCTTTCCGCCTCATGGCCGAAGGTGGGAAAAAGTACAGCTTTGTCCTCAGCCTGTACGAGTATGTCGAGACCATCAAGACGCTCTGGGACAGCACCAAGAAGTTTATGAAGAACCACCCGGAGCACGTTGCCGCCGACAACTCGATGGGTTTTCTCAGCGACGACGGCGGCGACACGTATAACAATTGTCATTTTGTGAGTCTTTCGCGCCCTCGCTCCGCCACGCGTATGCCCTGGAATGACTAACCCGCGAGCGCAGTGGTCCAACTTTGAGATTGGCGATCTCAACTGGTTGCGAAGCCAGGCCTACCTCGACTTTTTCGACTCGCTTGACCACGACGGAGGCTTCTTTTACGAGCGGTGGGGCGACGCCCCCGTGCACTCCATCGCCGCCGGTATCCTACTGAACAGGAGCGATATTCACTTCTTCAACGACATTGCCTACTGGCATGTCCCCTTTACGCACTGTCCGACTGGCGAGAAGACGCGGCTGGCCCTCGGCTGCCACTGCAACCCCAAGGACAATTTCGACTGGAAGGGTTATTCCTGTACGCTCCCCTCTGCCGATTTCGATGCCCGTGTGCTCCAAGACGGAATGCAAATGACACTGGCTGACCACATGCACAGGCACGTCAAAGTACTTTGACATTAACGGCCTGGAGAAGCCCGAGGGCTACGAAAACCAACAATGATGGGGGACCCGCACTCACCAGGGAATCGAGACACGAGGGCCGATGTGATGACGTGCTTTCATCGGCAACCTCGCCTCTGCGTGCAGCCTGGTTGGGCAGGGAGTTTTCAAGTCCTTTGCTCTGGAGCCGAGGGGCCCTGGCAAGCATGAGGGTATCACGGCATGGTGTTTGGCATTGGGGGATGAACGGCGTCTATCTGAGTTTGCCTCTCAAAAGCTCGAGACGGTTTTCCTGTCTCGGTTCATGTACATACAATAAAGCTATGAAGGCCGCAGACGATTGGGGTTCTGATTCCATTGAACCTATGGGGTATTATGAAGCCAGGGGCCTGGGCGATGAGGTATCCTGGAGTAATGAAGCCATGTTCACGGCGTCAAGTCAAGTCGAGTCGTATTGACAAGTTGTCACATGGCATCGAGGAGCTCAGCCGACGGTGGCCTTTTTGGGCTTCTTTGTGCCGTACTTGCTCCGACTCGTGGTTCGATTGGCCACACCTCCCTAGAGAAATGACCATTAGTGTTGGCTCGAGGCCAAGGAGAGTCAAGGGTCGAGGGGAGGAAGAGGCCACGCACCAAGTCCAAGGCGCCGCGAACCAGATGGTAGCGCACACCGGGACAGTCCTGAGCCCTGCCCCCGCGAACGAGGACGACGCTGTGCTGCTGGATATTGTGGCCCTCGCCGGGGATGTAGGCGGAGATGATGGCGCCGGTGGAGAGCTTGACACGGGCCGTCTTGCGCTCGCCCGAGTTCGGCTTCTTGGGGCGGACGACGCCGACGCGCAGGCAGACACCCTTGAGGGCCGGGCAATGCGTGTTTGCGAGGGCCGGGGAGACGGCGTGGCGCGCGCGCTTGCCCTTTCGGGCGCCGCGGAGGACCTGGTTGATGGTTGCGGGGCGGGGGGACGTTGTCGAGAACGAGGCCGAGGATTGCCGGGCAAGGAGGGCGGAGAACGAGGGTGGTGGTGCTGGGCACGTCGAGCGCGCCAGGGGGGAGGTGGTCGTCGTGGCTGCGGCGAGGAGGGGCCGCCTCGTGAGAGGGGACGAGGAGAAGAGGTGCCGCAGTAGTATGCCGGCCATTGTGGAGGGAGGATGAGGGCTTTCGCGATGGTGCTCGGGCTTCGTCTTGGCTCGCTCTTTGGAGGTGGTGCTGCAGGTACCGAGTCCTCGGAGTGTGGTCACGTGCACGGATGCGGAGACTTGATACGCCGACCCCTCTGCTCTCGACAGCCCCACTGCTGCTCTTGTAGCTTCAAACTCGATCAACAGCATGGCCTCGGGTCGATATTCAACGTCTCTTCCTATCCTCTTGTTCTGGCCAGCTACATCAGAATCACCAGCAACACATCTTTCCAAGCCTCATATTGCGGCCGTGTTGCCTCGGCAGGTACTGTTCGTATATACATGTGCACGGAGCTCAAGAATACAGCCAGTCGGCCACTGCTCAAGCCAACATCTCGACACGCTGAGGGTACGTCTGGTCCCAGGACATGTCCTGCGGCTCGGGCTTTCGGCTTGCGCTTCCATCTCCCGAATCCTCAATCTCCCCCGCCCGAGCTTTGCGCTTCCGTCGCAGAAACCACCAAACCAGGCCCGCTCCAGCGAGGATCAAGACAGCTCCGCCAACAGAAGCACCGACTATTGCTCCCGACGAGAGGAACGATTCCGAAGAAGAATTGCCGCTTCCGTCTCTCCCGGTCGGTTCTGGAGTGCAGCTCTCCGTCGCTGGAAACATTTCGTTCTTTTCATTGACCGACACCAGGTCCTCGGCAGCCCTGTGGTCAACATCCCAGAGGGTAAAGGTGCCGGCCTCGCGGTTGCTCATGAGGTACGCGCCGGTGAAAAAGTAGCGGCCCAATGCCGGCAGCCCCTGGGCCGTTGCTTTTACCGTGGTGGCGATGCGCAGGACACTGCGAGACGAGTTGACAGCAATGCTTCCCTTGGCGTCAAAGTAGCGCTCTGGCACAATGAGCTGACGATTCAGAATCTTGACCCGAAGGCCTTTGTCCAGTGTAAAGGTCAAGTCGCCCTCGTAGCTGTCGGACTCAACGTCAGCCGGCAAAGCATCGACATCGGCCCCTGAGCTAGGACTTACAGTTCGCTTTTGGGGTCGAGAATCACGTTGTTTCCATCAATGCCCTCGGAGCGGCTCGAAAGCTTGTTCTCGATCTCGCTGAGCATGTTTTCCAAGTAAGTCTCCTCCGGCAGGCTCATTAGAAACGGGCGATCGGGTAAGATGCAAACCCGCAGCAGAGTTCCACTGTTCTCTTCCGGGAAGATGGAGGCGTCCGTGCCGTCAACAAAGTTAAGTTCAATGTCCTTGATGAACACAGTCATCCCGCTCGGGCAGTCTGGTTCATGGGAGAGAAGCATCGTTTGGCCCTCCCCAACTGTCTTTGCCTTATCGTAACCCCCCAAAACGAGCGATCCGTTCCCTTGGTCTTCATCATTGGCCCCATCCAGGCCCCAGTAGAATCCAATGGCGCCAGACGCAATGTGCCTCGCCTCGCGCAACGAATCGATGAAAGATGAGCCTGGGCCTAGACCGATGATGTTTTGCGTCTCGTTTTGCGAGTCCAACCGGCGAGAGCCGTCAAGGCTCGCCACGGGGAAGTTCTCGACGCCGACATTGTTGCCGAGGCTGAGGCTTTCCGTGTATAGTCGATACGTGTTGCGAGTCCACGGGTCAGGGGGAGGCTTGTAAGAAGAAGACGGGGTGCCTTTTGAGTTGGACTTGGCCTGGTCGTACACCCCTCCTCGCAAAGTAATGCAGGCATCTTCCGAATGGGCATCGTCTACCGTATCTAACGGGACGCACTTGGTGTCGTACAGATACGTGTTGTTTATGTCCCTGAGAATGTTAGCCCGGTTGTTAACCAGTGAAGCACAACGGAAAGTGTTCACCATCTTGGAAGAAGAGCAAGCGTCTGCTCTGGCTGACCGACTCTGAAGGAAACACCACGCCGGATTTCGCCCCTCGGAAGAGTAACATTGGCGATGGGCAGTGCGACCGGGCCTGGCACACAGTCCTTGGCGACGGTTCCAGTGACGAGACACAGCGTCAGGAGTGTCGACCATGATGCGAGGCGAAGCTAATGCCCACGTCTCGTATCAATCATAGTGCTGCTGTTGGAAGTGAAGCAAAGGGGGGATAGGTTTGCGTCTCTTCCCTGCAAGTTGAAAGGGCCAGAGTCAGAGCACCTGATCCCCCCCCCGTCAGAAAGATGGTGTAACCGCACATGCAAGACTGGGACAGAGGCCAAGCATGGGGCGAAACCGGGGAGTTTGCAGGCAGCGCCATGATTAAGCCCGCGAACAGGCCTCGCTGTCTGGCCGAGGGCATGATCCGATCTGAGCACCTGCTGTTGGGCTGACCTTTTGTCTTGGCCCTTGATTCTCACTGGCCACCTCGGGCGTGGAATAGGCGGCTTGCAGGGCCGAGAATAAAAGCCTGGACCAACCCAGGACTCAGGTTGGTGGGAGCAAACCCGCGCCCAGCCATCAACAGGCGAGCATGGCGGCGGCTTCCCCGTTCTGTCGAGCCGGGTGCCCGGGTCTGTCGAATTCGGGAAGACTGCCCGAGAGGTTTCGGCACGGGGGCTCCCGCAGCCGGGGTGCTGATTCTGAGCATCGGCTTCATCCGCAGGCACGCCGGAGGCACGGGTGCGCCCCGGGCGAAGAATATCGGCGGCCCGATGCCACCGAGATGGACCGAGAACCCCTGGCAGACGCTGATTTGGCGTGAGGCGCCATTTATGACGCAAAGACGATGGATGGGGTCGCGGAGGAGAATGTGTGCCCGGCTCCCTGCACCTCTGGAGTCTCGTGCCTTGATGCTGGACGCCGTACTCTCACAGAGCGTTCCCTATGGATAGTGTAAATGCTATACTTTGGCAGGGAATCTTTCCAAGTATACTACGGAAAGGGGGTTTCATCTTATGGTGTGCCCTGCTCCTTGTTCCGCTGCTGACATGACTGGAAGGCTTCCGCGGCCTTTGGATAACAAGAGTCGGCATCGCCGCCCTGCTCCTGGCACTCTTTACCAGCTTGTTCGGCCTGCTCCCGGCACTTTGCCAGCTTGTTCAGCCTGGTCCTGAAACGAGGCCGGCGAGGCAGGCTTTGCGGCTCGTCCTGTGGCTGCGACTCGGGTTGCTTCTGCTGGTCCTGCTGGCCCGACTCGCACTCATACACCTTCTTCTCGCCGTCACTTCCCGCCGCGCTCAAGACCAGCTCCATCAAGCCCACGTTGGTTTGGATCAGGTTTTGGCGGTACCTGTCTGCGTCTGGATAGAAGTAGGCCTGGCAGTCCCCCCGGTATCTCGTCGGCTGCCCAAACTCAAACGTCAGAGCCTTGATGCGGTTCGCGCCACAGTTCTTGCCGTAGTACTTTGCCATGGCCTCGTCGGTGCTGCCCAGCGCCGGGTAGAGAGCTGCCGTCTCCTCGGCCTTGTAGAAATCTCCCTCTCCGGCGCCATTCATGGCATCGACCATGCGCTCTGCCACCAGTTTCTGCGAGGCAAAGTCGTCGGGCTCCATGTACTCCTTGTACTCATCGTCCAGGACGCCGCGTTGGCCGTCATAGGTGGCGTTTAGAAAGCTCATCGACGGGTTTTCCACCTGTGCAAAGTCGTCGCCCCATGAATATAGAACCTTGCCCAGGACGGAATGAAGGTCTAGGTACCATGACAAAGACTTGAGTCGTTCCAAGGCGGTGTTGATACTCTGTGTTTCGGGCTCGGAGAAGGGTGCTGGTCCGATGTAGGTGTCTTTTGTCGCATCCTTGGACATGCGCCGGCCGACGTCGGCTTTTTGGTCAAACAGGCGCTCGTAGTCCCAGAAAACCTGAAAGTTGCGGTTGATATCGACGCCGATGTCCCCTTCGCCTGTCCCGGCCTTGCGGTTCTTACGCCAGCACGAGTTGGTGGTTTGGTCCCAGTGAAGTCCGTCCGGGTTGGCCGCGGGAATAAAGGCAATGCCGGCTTGGAGAGCCTGCCGGACCTGGGCGACGCTGTATTTCTTTTGGCCGTAATTGAGGTCCACGTCATGCTTGGTCGCCCAGAGGAGATCCGCGATGAAGTATATGATATTGTCCGGCCCTCCGCGCTCGCGGGGGTGTATGCCGCTCGTCAGAAGGACGCGGGGGTCACCAAAGCCAGCAATGGCGAAATACATGTCCCGGCCCTCGTACGTCTTGACGCCGGTCGTGCTATAGCCCATTTCCTGTGGATAGGCGTTCTTGAGGCTTTTGAGTGCCGATTCGACTTCGTTGACGTTGAGGATAGACTCGACAGCGAAGTCGGACTGCGTGCCGAAACCGCGGGGGACTGTTGCTCCGCCCTCGAAGCGGTCGCCCTGCCCGATAGGCAGGTAATCTCCGAAGTCGTTCGGGAACTGTCGCTTGTACACGGTGTTTCCCTCGCCCTCCATCTCGTCGGGGAGCAGGCACCCGCTGGTGGCGGCGGTAAAGACGGCGAGTGAAAGAATGGTTCGCATTCTCAAGGTGGCTCGGGGAATAAAGGAGTGACGATACAAGGGACAGCACTTTGTTGTGGCGGCGAGGAGAGATGCTTGCGAGTAAGAACCAGCCGCTTCTATTTATTATGCCGTAGCTGCCAACCTGCTACAACTCCCAAAGCCCTTGTTCGCGACTTCGGACCACCCACTTACAATACATATTCCCCCTGTATGACCAGGATATCGGCATGACGCGTGTTGCTTCTTTGTAGTAGACCAAGGTTCGCCGACTCTCTCGTAAAGATTTATAATGAGATGAGAGGGCGAAAGCATAAAGAACGGTAAAGCCGTTGTATGGAGAACAGGCGGGGCTCTGGCATTTTACCTGTTCACTGGGAAGCACGGAGCCGGGAGCTCCCGCGCGAGTCGAGGACTCGAGACGACCCCCTCGGACCGCCCTCCGGCTTCCCCGGTCAGAGGCAAAAAGTCAAAAACATACAGCAGCCGGTGTTCGCTGGTCGTCACCGACCCAACTACTAATCTGCCGTTATCCTGCTTGTGTAGCTTCGAGATCGGACGGGATCGACATTTCTCAAGATACTATGGCCGTATGTGTCGGCTGGTGCGCACATTTAACTTATAATCTGCCATGTTACTGAGGAGCGCTTTGAACGTCGTGACCCGACGGCTCCCCTGCGAGCCCCTGTAAGCCACTGTGCCAAGTCACACGTAGGAGTTAGGAGGTGTTGTAAATGCGAGGAGTGTATGCGCTAGGGCCCCATACTTATTTCACTGCGAGAGCCTTAAGCGTAGCCCTGGCCCTTATTTGCAGGGGTTAGCTATATATATATAAGGCCACCTATTATATATATATATATTCTTTCCTTCTTCTTAGCTAGCTAGATACTATTATAATCTTTTTAAGCTCCCTTTTTTATAAGTTATATCCTTTACGTAGACTTTATAACAAACTATTTAACTTATTTTACCTTAATTACTTTAACTTTTTAACTTATAGGCCTTTAAAGACTAAGGTATTAAAGCGGTAGCTTAAGATTAAGGCTATTACTACTTATAATAATAATAAAAATCTATAGCCTTAACTAATACTATATATACTATATAATATATACGCTTAATAAGGATATAACTTTATAGCTATATTTAGCTTACTTTATATTAATATTACCCGTAGTAAAAGATTTACTATATTAATAACTTAATATATTAAGATAGTTATTACTAGTAAATTTATAACCCTTTTAAACTTTAAATATATAATAGTATTTATAGTTTTAAGATAAGGGCATAAAGCTAATATAAATAAGCTTTAAAGCTAAGAAAATTATAATTTATAGATAATAAAACTTATTATTACTTTAAAAGTAAAAGACTTTAAGAGCTTTTTTAATAGTAATAAGATAATACTTTTACTAAGTGCTTTTAAGTTTTAAGTTTAAAAATAATAATAATAAAGTAGCGAAGTATAGTATTATTATAAGTATTATACTTAAAATAGAAGATTTTATTATAAAAAAACAAGTAAAAAGCCTATATAACCGCGAAAAAAACTATAAACTTTATTAAAAAGTTCTTTATAAAAGTCTTTAAGGTTATATTTTATACTACTTTAATAAAATTTATTAATATAAATAAAAAGAAGTTTATTAATATAAAAAAGCTTGTAAAAAAGCTATATTAATACTAAGATTAGCTTATTATAATAAAAAAAAGTCTTTTAAAATAACGTTTTATTATTATAGCCTTTATACTATAAAGAAATAATATAATAATACTATACTATTAAAAGGTCTTACCCCGGCCTAAATTAAAAGTTAGGATATTAATTATTATCTATATACTTATATTTTATATACTAATATATAAATAGCTAGCACGCTTATATCCTACGTTCCGTAATAATTACCGCCTTAAAAGGAAAGATAGTAACGTTCTTATTATCTATAAAACAAGACCTCCCCGGTTTATTAAGCTAGTAGCTAAAAGCTATACACGCTTATATTATTACGCGCGCTTAAAAGGAGCCTATTTCCGTATAAACTTATAGATTTACTTTCTCGCGTAGGAATCGAACCTATATTAAAGAAATTGCTATTATTTACTATAAAGAAATAGTATAATAATACTATATTGCTAAAACGTCTCGCTCCGGCTTTAGTTAAAGGTTAGAATATTAATTATTGTATATATACTAATGTTTTATATATTAATATATAAGTAGCTAGCACGCTTATATTTTACGTTTTATAATACTTTAAAAGCATTTAAAAGTATTGTTTTAACTAGTTTAATAACTAAGCTTATAATTAATAATATAAGAATTATTTTTTAAAAAATAAGATATATAAATAGCTTATAAAAGTAGCTAAAGCTAAAACGTTAAAGGCTTTAACTAATACTACTTTTAATAAGATTAAAGGCCTTAATAGTAAAAGCAATACTAAGAGTACTTTTAAATATTATAAAAAAAGGAGCTTTAAAAGATAATAATCTTATTAGCTAAGGAAAAAAGTATATATATATAAAGGGGTAGGCTTATAAATATATAGCTAACCCTTATAATAAAGGTTAAGGCTACGCTTAAGGCTTTTATAATAAATTAAGTATTATTAAAGTCTTTAACTTATAAAGTTATAAAGACTTAAGCTATAGCTTAAGCCTTATTATATAAAGAGGGCCGGGTTTATATATATAAACACAGACCCGCCGTATATAAACAGGCTCTTTATAGCTTATTATTATAATACTATAAACAGCACTTATATACTAGCCTTTACTTACTTTATAATAGTATAAGCTATTAATTATAGACTTATTTAATAGTATAATAGCGGGATGTTATAAAACTCTTAGCGTTTTTTATACGCTAAGTAGTCTTATATAATTTATCTAATTTAAATTCACTTACTAAAAGGGATAAAGAAGACTTAGTATAGATTACTAAACTAAATAAAGTAAGGGTATCTTATTATACGGATTTCTTAGGTTAAAACTAGCTAAAGAAAAAAAAAGGAAAGAAAAGGAGTTAAGGGAAAGAGGAGCAAAGACCTCTTTTTATACTTTTTATTACGGAATCCAAACGGCCACGCCTAAACTCCTTACTTTACTCTTAAGGAAGCCCTATAAAACCCCGCGACGGGAACGCCTAGAGCATACACCACGAAGGCTCGCCCGAGGAGATACGACGAACATTACTAGTCGGACCCCGCTAGGGTTTCCGGGATATAACCACGGATAGTTAAGAGCCTACCCGACTATAGTTTACGATATATCTAACTATAAGAGATACTATAGAAACTATTAAGCGGATTCCGCTAGTATCTTTAAGGGATTTCTAGGGATTTCCGCGGGATATCTTAACTATAGTTCGACCCGTTTTTAACTATAGAAACACCTTAAAAGACATAGGATAAACCTTACCGCGATTTTTAAGGGATATTTAGGGATATTTAAGGGATTTCCTTAACTATAGTTTATAGTATTTCTAACTAGGCTTATACTTAGTTTATTAAGCGATTTTACGAGGATATCTACGGTTTACTTTACGTACTATAGATAGTATAGTTAAAGATCCTTAGAATTAGCTTAAAGAACTAAGTATAAAGTAGCTAGCTATGCTTTTAAGAAATAGATAAGCTTTTTACTATTTTTAAACCTTTATATACGTTTACGTGCGGTAATTAGTCCGTTATACCGGCTTAACTAGCGGTAATTAGTTCGTAGTACTAGCCCTGACTAGTAGTAATTAGTTTATAGTACCGGCCTTAACTAGCGGTAATTAGTCCGTAGTACTAGCCTTAACTAGTAGTAATTAGTCCGCGCCTTATCCTTTTATCTTTATACTATAAGGCGTAGTACTTTTTTAAAGCTACTTAAAGGTTTTACTTTTATATACTTTTATATATTAAACTATAACTTATACTTTATATAACTTATAAGGTTATTAAACTACTTCTTAAGCTAGTAAAAATAGCTTACGCTATCTTTATTACTAGTTATAAGTAATATACGCTTTATTACTTATAACTAGCTTATAAAACTAAATATCCTTATCTTAAAACGTTTTATAAGATTCTATTTTCTTTTAAAGTAAGGCCTTTTGCCTTAGCTTTATATAAGGTATTAGTCGATTATATAAAGTATTAGTCGATCTTTATAATATAAATCCTATTACTAGCCGAAGCTAACTTAAGCCGAATATAGGCGTATTTAACCTATACCGCTTATAGCTAATACTAGCTATCTTTAACTGTTAAGCTATATCGTCTCTCCTTATAACTACCGGTATTTACTTTAATAGTTATAACTTATAACTAGCGGTATCTACTTTATTAATTACTCCTTTATATTTAGCGGTATATACTTTACTAAATATTAATACTTTTAGTACTTAAGATTACTAACGGAATAGGGTTTCTATTATATATTCCCCTCTTTAAGGTCTTTTTAAACTTAGAAAGATAAACGTCTTTTTCTTATAGGTTCTTCTTAACCTTTAAGAAACTATTTAAATAATTAAAGAAATCCTACTTTAAAGAGAGTAACCTTAAGAATTCTTTAAAGAAAATCCTAATCTTTTATCTTTATAGATCTTTTTTAAAGAAAAATCTTATTTAGATTTCCTTTTACTTTTACTATTTAAAATAGTAAAGAAATCCTAGCTTAAAGAAGCTAATACTTTTACTTAAGGGTTTTATTAATTAAAATCCTTAACGTTTCTTAAAGTATTTCTTAAGTGCTTTATAGGTTCTTAAGTATTATCTAAACTAAGATAGTCTTTTTACTTTATTAAATAAAAGTGTTCTTAATTTTCTATTTTCTTAGCGAGTATAGTTTCTACTATATATTCGCTCTCTTTAACTCTCTTTAAGTCTAGCTTTCTTACTACCTTAGCGTTCTATAAAGTCGGTTTTAATAAAAAGATATAAAAAATAGGGTATATAAGTAAACTAGTTAAAAGTTTTATCTTATAATTAACCTTTCCTATTTTCTTTATAACTTTAAAAGCTCCTATTTTCTTATAATTCAAAGATTTATTTAGTCTATTAGTCTTAAGATTCCTCGTTAAAAGATATACTTTATCGCCTTTAAATAAAGAAAGTTTTAAAGATTATCTCTTATTATAATAATACGATATCTTCTTAGCAATATATTTTAATTTTAATTTTATAAATCTATATAAGCTAATTAACTGCTTAAAGTTTAATATAGCTTTTTCGGCTATAACTTCTTTAAGTAAAGAAGACTTATAGGCTTTAAGTATATATAAGAGAGTGATTTTACTACTTTAATAAATTAGCTATTTAATCCTTACTTAATTAGCTAAGCATAAAGGGGTGTATAAATTATATAAAAACCCGCATTAAATAGCCTAGCTTCGACTCGTTATTTTCTAGGTCCTTACGTCCTTATATAATATCTATAACGTTATATATAGAACTAAGGAGGTTAAGGTAGCTAGATAAAACAAGGATCCGCACTAACCTTAACTAACTTTAAACACGAATTGCCGTATAAAGAAGGGATATCTAGCTACGGGGTAAAATGCTTTAAAATCAACATTCCTCGGGCTTTAAGACTGCCTAAAGGCCGGTCCGGATATATCACTCCGTTCCCTTATATTTATTTATAAAAGGCGAATCTCCTATTACTAAATAGCTAGAGATTCTATAAGCACTTACGCACTTAATTCTTTATTAATCAATTCTAGCTAAATTCCTGCCTTATATAATATCGACTCCTTTATTATATGATATTACGTAATCTCCTAATTTCCTTATAATTTCGCTGCTGCTTTAACCTTTAATAGGTTATAAGCCCGGCTTAGCTTACTACGCCGGGAAACTAATTACTCCTTTAACTAGCTTTAGGAAATTCCGAGAAAAGAACGACCCCTTTCCTTAATTCCTCGTTTAATCTTTATTAAAATTTAATGTTAATTAAACGACTAAATCTCTTAGAATTCGTACCTAAAGATATCTTAACCTCGATTACCTCCTTTAATCTCTTTCCTTTTCTAGAAATCCCCTTATCTATATAAAATTCTCTTAAAATTCCTTTTTCTCCGCTAAGACCCCTTTTATCCTTAGGAATTTGCTTAAAATTTCCTTTACTAATCCCTAACGACTTCTTTTATCTTTCGACCTTTCTTAAGTTAAAAATTAACTTTTCTTTACTTACTTATTTTATCTTACTAAAGATATATAAAATAGTAAGCTAGAAAGAATACGAGTTTTCTAAGTTAAAGGGTAATTTAAATTATACCTTATAGACTATAAAAATACGAGTAATTCTTATTAAAGAAAAGCTTATAGCTGCTTTAAAGCAAGCAAATTATATAAGGATAAAAGAGGCTCTTACCTTAATTTTCCTACGCTTAAAAGACGGTCCCTTAATATAGATTAAGTATATAACTACTACTAAAGATGCTTAAGAAGAGCTATAAAAGCTATATAATCCCTCGAATTTCTTATTAAATTATTTGCTTATAAAATAGCTTTTTAACTTTAGTCCTTCTAACTTATAGTTAGAGAAATACCTTTATAAGGTAAAAGAGGTCTACGAGGAATTGAAATCTCGAGAAATAAACATTTTAAAAGTAGTTCTTATAGCATGGATTTTAAATTCCCTTAGTAGGGAATTTAAAGGCTATATAACTAATATTACGTAAAGCCTTAAGTATAATTTTATAGCTTTCTCTCTCGAGACCTTTATAGCTAGTCTTTTAGACGAAGCTAAAAGGGTAGAAGATATAAAAAACTCTTCGGAGAAAGCTTTCTTACTACGAAAAAAGCCTTAGAAAAAGCAAGGGAATTCCTCGAATTCTTACTATAAAGAATGCAAAAAACCAGGCTACTTAGTAGCTAATTACTTCTAGCTTTACCTTAAAAAAGCCCCTTTTTATTAAGTGCTTAAAAGAAAGAAAATAGACGATTCGAATAAGGTAACTAAGAAGAAACCTACCTCGAAAAAGCCTTCTTCTTCTTTTTCTTCTTTTAAAAAGGAAAAATTAAAGAAAAGAGTAAAAGAAGTAAAATTAAGCGAAGAGGGAGATAAGGTTTAAAATTTAACCGAAATAGACCTTAATATAAATCTTATTAACCTTTCTTAGTTATCCTCTCCTCTCTCTTAAGTCCTTACCCCCAGAGTAGCCTTAAATAACCGTTTAAAGGTAATTTTAACCTCTATAGATTCCCTTATAGCAGTAACTAAAAATAATCTCCTAAGACCTTTAAAAGCCTTACTCCCTCGGATCTAAGAATTAGTATTAAAGGTAAAGGAAGGAGGATTTCCTAGATCTAGTAATAATAAAAGGACTCTTAATTTTATATACGATACTAGTGCTACTAAGCATATAGTAATAAATAAAAACTACCTTATTAACTATAAAGAGATTAAAACTAAAGTCTGCTAAGGAAAAGCTTCCTTTATATTAATAAAAGGAAAGGGGGATTTAGTATTTAAGATCCTATACTTTAAAGTAAGATATATACTTAGAGATTGTTTCTAAATACTTAAAATTAAAGTTAATATAATTAGCTAGTTATATTTTAAGAATACCTATACCTTTATAGGCAAGGATAAGGTCCTTCTTTTAAATAATAAGGCGTAGATTTTTATTAAAGGATATCTTAAAAATAAGCTTTATTATATTCTTCTAAAACCTTTACTAAAAAAAGATTCCCTCCTTATTACCTCTTTAAAGGCAAAGGATATAGATTTTTATACTTAGTATTTACGCCTTAGGTATATAAATTATAAGGCTATCTTAAAAGTATTAAAAAGGTATAATAAAGATATAAAGATACCTTTAAAAGAAGAGAATAAAATAAAACACTACGAGATTTATATAAAAGCAAAGGCTATAAATAAGGTAAATAAATAACCTTTAAATAAGACCTATTCCTACCTTAAAAAAATAGTATTAGATATTTAGGGGCTTATTAAAACGCCTACTTATAATAAATATTACTATTATATCTTTTTCCTAGATATAGGAACCCGATTTCTAAACCTATACCTCCTTCGAAGTAAGGGGGAAGCTATAAAAAGGTTCTTAGAATATAAAAATAAGGTTGAAAATAACCCGGATAAAACTAGGATTAAAGAGGTATTTTTAGATAATGCAAAGGAATTTATATATAAGATAAAAACACACTATAAAAGAAACGGTATCTTATTTAATTCTAGCCCTCTTAAAACGCTAGAATCTAACGGTAAAATAAAGAGGATAAATCGTACTATATTAAAAAAAGTCCGTTCTTTATTATATACGGCAAGACTGCCTAAATATCTATAGGGTAAGGCTGTTTTAACAGCTACTTACCTATATAATAGATCTCCACATTTAGCAATAAGTTTTAAAAGTCCTATAGAAAAGAGGGATAATATAATAATACCTTTCGAGACCTTAAATAAAATAAAGACCTTTAAAAGCCTTGTTTATTATAAAAATAAGGACCTTAAAGATAAGCTCGAAGCTAAAGCCTTTAAAGAAGTTATTATAAGCTATAGTGAAAACGCTTATAAAGTCTAGGATTTTTCTAAGAGAAAATTAATAGTCTCTAAAGATATTACTATACTAGAAAATAGGTTTATAGATAACCATTCTAGCCCTATTAAAGACTTCGATTTTAATATAATTCTAAAGAATAAAGATAGGCTAGAAGCCTATAGCCCTATAGAGGAAGACCCTTTAAAGAAAATTACTAAAGAAATTCCCTTAACCTTTATAGAAGAAGGTTCTTAAAATAAAGATAAAGATCTTAGCCTTATTAGTTATATAGTAGTAGAAATACTTAAGAAGCTTAACGGGTCTTATACTAACTATATAGATTACCTTAATATTTACCTGCTTTTAAATAGCGATTATAAAGAATCTATTTTAGCGATATTAAAATAGGATAAGGATTAAGGTTTGCTAAATACCTATAAATAGGCAATAAATAGCCTTAATTTAGCTAGCTCGAAAAATGCTATATTAAGGGAAATAAACTAACTAATTAAATATAATACTTAGGAATTCGCCTATCTCCTTAGCGATAAGGAGGCTTTAAGTAACCGTTAGGTCTATACTATTAAGAAGAATAGTTAAAATTAAATTATTAAATATAAAGCCCGTTTCGTAATTTAAAGATTTAAGCAGATATACGGCTTAGATTACTTAGAGACTTTCTTAACTATAGCTAGACCTAAATCTACTAGAATTCTTCTTATTCTAGCAATTTTAAATAATTATTAAGCTATGCAAATAGATATAACAAATGCCTTCGTTTACGCCGATATAAATTCGGAAGTATATATTAATCTTCCTTTAGGCTACGAATAATATGCTTTAAAAGACTATTATTTTAAGAATAGGTCGTATTATAGAAAGAAAGGGATAAATCTATTAAAATTCATAGACCTATATAATAAAGGTTTAATAAAAGCAAAGCTAAAGAAAGCATTATACGGTC
>JAPEBW010000617.1:0-45102 GCA_027405785.1 Ophiocordyceps robertsii
AAACTAATAAAAAAACAATCGTGCGTTTACCGCACTAATAAACTTCTTTTTTTAAAGGCGTTTAATTATATCGCTTTAAAAGGGTATTAAGTAGGCGTTTAAGGTAGTAATAGCATTAATCCCCTATAAGTTTACGACTACTTATCCCTTTTCCTTTCCGTTTACCGTCTTTTATACTATAAATACTAGCGCCGCGAATAAGGTTAGCTTATAAACTCGTTTTAATCGGCCTTATACGGTTAGCTAGCTAAATATCGTATTTACTACCTTTTTATCTTTATCGCTTAATAGGTATAATCTTAATATAACTTATTAGTATTGCTATTCTTTTACTAAAGGAATACGTATATATTCGGATTCGTCTATATATACTACTCCTTCGTCCTTTTAAAGGCGGGGAAACGATTAAAGGATATCTTAGACTTTTAATACGTATTCTAGGTTTTTAGCATAAATCCGGACGCCCTTATTAGTAATAAGTTTAAGTAGGACCTTAGTTTAGCCGATTCTAAGTTTATAGTTTATAGTAAGATCCTTTTATAAGAAGTCCTTAGCGGGGTTTATTTTATTTAGATTTTCCGTAAGGGCTTCCGCTAAGGGAGCCGTGGCATTAACCTTCTTATATAGCTAAAACTGCTTATTAAGGTCCGTAATTATCCTTACCTTTTAGCCTTAGCGGAGTATTAGTAGTTTCTTAAAATAGTTTATCGCTATAAAGCTCTTATAATCCTATATTATTATTTAGGCGAGCTTAAGGTTATCGGGGAAAAATATTATATTACGCCTTAATAGCGGCGCCTAGACCTATACGGGTAAAGCGTAGCTAAAACTAGCTAAAATCGTTATAGTAACTAAGTAAATTACCTATTTATATATCGCTAGTCTTAGCTAAACTATCTTAACTTCGGCTTTAATCCCTTTATAGGCCCCGATTTATAGGACTAATATAAAGTTAATAAGGTGCTCTTAGTAAGGAACTAAAAAGTCTTAGCTAAGTAATATATTAGCCGCTAAGCGTTTTACTATTTAAGCGCTAATCCTTACTTTTACGACCGCGAGGCTGCTATCTAGCCTTCTTAGTATATAAGCGGTAAATTCCGCCTATTTAATAGTAGCTATCCTTCTTACTCCTTAAATAGGAATTCGTTAAAAGGAGTTTATAGTTACGTCTTAAAAGGTCTTTATTAAGTCGGCTTAGATAAGGCTTCGGTCTACTTTAGTGTCTATATAGGCTTTAATACTTATCCCGGGCCCTTTTTTTCCGTAGACTAGTAAGCGTATATAGGTAAATTATAACGGCCTATTAAGGTTTAATAGCTAGACTTTAAGGGAAGCCTTAACTATCTAAACGTTTTATAGCTTTTAAATAACTACTTACTATACTAAGCTACGTCTTTATATAGCAACGTCGCGGTTAAGGTTAAGGGGGTGTTTATCTTTAACGTATTAATAAAGCTTATTCTTTAAGGGGAATACTTTACCGTAAAATCCGCACGCTTTATCGGCCTTTTATATTAAGTCTGCTATAGTATAAATTGCGGTTTCCTCTAAGCTCTTATCGGTATCCGACTAAGCTCTTTTTATATTATACTCTTTATCCCTTAAATAGTTATCGGTCTTTGCTATAATACCTTCCTTAGTCGCGGGGTATACCCGTTTTAGCTTTAGCGTTAGCAAGTATATAGTCCTAAAGGTCCTTTCTCTCTTTAGCCGGAAGACCTTAACTTATATTCCTAGCTATTTAAGCGGGTTTCTTCCTTAACTTAGCGAGCGCTATAAGGTTTAAGGTATATCCGCCTTTACCGGGCGGTTTAAAAACGTAACCCTTAGTCTTAATAAGCCTTTAATAGATAGCTAAGGCGTTCTAGACTATCCTTTAAGTATATACGGGGTACGGCTAATCGGCCCTCGCCTTTTTATAAGTTAGACCTATTTCTTTCGCGCTAGTAAGTACTTTTAAGATCCTTAAGTATATTTAACTTATAGCTAAGGAAGAATTTCCTTATATTTGTTAATCTATCTATTAATATCCTTATTCCCTACTAAGCGTTATAAGGATTCTTATAAGTAAACGTCTAGCTTTTAGTAAATTACTATAATTAAGTAATCCGGCTAGTAAAGCGCGGCCTTAGCTTTATATTATAAGTATAATATTTAAGACTTAAAGTCGGATCTTACTACTATATCTTTAATAGTAAAGTGCTTTTTATTAAGTGCTTATATCGCTATATTTAAGCGGATTCTAAACCGTTTTTATAAGGCGGATATTTATCGGCTTAGTCCGACGCTAAGCTCGCTAAGTTCTTTTTATTATAGTTCCGAGAGGTCCTTAAAATACTATTCCGCCGCACTTCCTTAAAGGAAGAAAGGTAGTTAAATAGCTAATTTATCCGCGTAGGCCTCGCCCTTACTAGCGTTTTAGCGGATAAAGTCGATAAAACGGTTAACTTCTTAAAACGTACTAGCTTTATCGTTTTTTTAAACTTCGTCGAAAGATACTTTTAAAGGTCTTAATAGGTTAAATCTCCTTATATCCTTAGCTTATAGTTAAGGTTTTTCCCGGGGCTTAGTAAGCGCGTCTTCTTTTTTTAGTGCCTAAAAAAGACTAAGGAATTATTCGTTTAATATTACTACTATTCTTATTAAGGGGCTTAAAGCTATACTTAGTCTTAGTATTTACGCGCTTAGTATAAATAAGTTTAGCCTACTAAGGGTATCGCTTACCGCGTTTTTATCGCTTATTATTAAGGTCTTAGTTTAAATACTCTCGCTAAGCGCTTAACCTTTTATTTTATATATATCCCGGAATTTAGTGCGCTATAAGGCCCTTAGCGTAAGAAGCTTGTTTTTATTAATCGAAAGTCCCGAAAATGCCTTAATTAACGCGGTTATAGCGGATAAGGCTAAACGGTAATACTAAACTAAGAAACTACTAAGTATCCTTTAAAGCGGATTTCCGGTTAAGGCCCTTAAGCTAAACTTTATTAGCAATACGCGGTAGAAATATCCGCTAAGCCTATCGTCCCGGGGAAAGAGTAACTTTATTATAGGCTCGATCTAGAGGGTATTTAGTAAGTAAGGAGCCGGATAGTTTTAAGGTTAGCTCGTCCTTACTTCTTCTATCTAAAGGATAATCGATCTATTTAAGTAATACTAAATTTAGTTTACTTAGTTATATAGATTTTATTATTTTATAGTCTATCCTTTATTAATATTCTAAAAGCGGATTGCCTTTTAAAAGGTAGTAGTCTTAGCTTAGCTAAGCGGGACTTATTTTATATCTTATTTAGCTTTATAGGCTATCGCGGTATAGTACTTTAAAAAGGGGTAAGGGGGATTATTAAACTAGTATACTTAGTAAGCCGCGGCCTCTTCCGCTTTTATAGCTTACTTATCTCGGAGTTTTATTATAAGCGCGTTAAGGAAGAGGTGCTTATTATTAAGGTTAGACTTAAAGGCTAATAAGAGCTTCTTATTAAAGAAAATATCGTTTAGTATTTAACTTCTTATAAGATAAGTACTTAATCGTATAATATAGTCGCTCTTAGCTTAGCGGATATTTAAGGGATTTCCGTTTAAATAAGTAGGAATTATTACTATTTACTACGCTTTATAATATAAAGATAAGAGGATAAGGCGCGGACTAATTACTACTAGTTAAGGCCGGTATTATAAATTAATTACTGCCGGTTAAGGCCGGTACTATAAACTAATTACTGCTAGTTAGGCTAGTATAATAAACTAATTACTATATATAAACGTATATAAAGGTTTAAAAATAATAAAAAGCTTATTTATTCTTAAAAGCATAGCTAGCTACTTTATACTTAGTTCTTTAAGCTAATTTTAAGGATCTTTAACTATATTATCTATAGTGCGTAAATAAACTATAAGTATCTTTATAAAATCGCTTAATAAACTAAGTATAAGCCTAGTTAGAAATACTATAAACTATAGTTAGGGAAATCCTTTAAATATCCTTAGATATCTATTAAAAATCGCGATAAGGTTTATTTTATATCTTTTAAAGTGCTTTTATAGTTAAAAATAGGTCGAACTATAGTTAAGATATCCTGCGGAAATCCTTAAAAATCCCTTAAAGATACCGGTAGAATCCGCTTAATAGTTTCTATAATATCTCTTATAGTTAAAAACGTTATAAACTATAGTTAAGTAAGCTCTTAACCCTTTATAGTATTATCTTAGAGACCTTAGCGGGGTTTAACCGGTAATGTTCGTTATATCTCCTTAAGCGAGCTTTTATAGTGCGTGCTTTAAGCGTTCTTATCGCGGGGTTTTATAGGGCTTCCTTAAGAGTAAAGTAAGGAGTCTAAGCGTAGCCGTTTAAATTCCGTAATAAAGCGTATAATATATCCGACGCTTAAACGTAGCGTTATTTAAGGGGATATATCGGCGTATAATTATAAGTATAATAAGGACGACTATATTAATTAACGTTAAGCGCGGAGCGGGGGGCGGGGCGGTAACGTTATATACCTTAATATATAATAGCTTAAAAGGAGGATAGTATTATAGGCTATATTATAAAAAGAGCTATAGTTATACTATAGCGAATAACTTAAAGTTAGGCTAATATATAGCTAAAGTTATATAAGACTTTACTTAAACTTAGCCCGACCTCTTATAAAAAGAGCTATAGTTATACTATAGTAAATAACTTAAAGTCGGGCTAATATATAGCTAAAGTCGTATAAGACTTTACTTAAACTTAGCTTAACCTTAACCTAAACTTAACTTAAGTACGGGCTACTAAAGCGACCTTTATAAAATACGAAGCTATATAGCTTAAATAAAGATTTTCTCTTTCTCTTTTTAGCTTTAGATAAAGAATTATTCGGCTACGTGTTATTAAACTAAGTATACTTAGGCCCTTAATTACTATATTTTATAAGAATAAAACCCTTAATAATAAACAAAAGCTTCGAGCTTATAAAGGAGTAAGAATTAGTAATAAAGATACCGCTTAGAAAATATATAACTTTTTTAAACGAAAAGTAATAATTTTTAAAGATATAACTATACTAAAAAATAACTTTTTAAATAAAGAGGAATATACTGATTTTAATAATATATCTTCTTTAAATAAGCTGCTAAATAACTATAATACTAAAAATAATAATACTAATAATAATAATAATAATAATAATAGCAGTAATAATAATACTAATAATACTAGTAATATAAATACAAGCAATATAAATATAAGTAATAATAATATAAATACTAAAGATACTAATAATATAGATAATAATACTAATAATAATAATACTAGCGATACTAAGTAAAAGATTTAAAGGATTTAAGTAGAAATACTTAAGAAGCTTACTAAATACTATAAAGATTTTATAAAATACCCTATATATAATATTATAATTAATAATAATAATAAAAAACATATTCTTTTTATTATATAAGGAAATAAAGATCCTATAAAGCCTACTACTTATAAGCAGGCTATAAATAGTCTGAAAGCAAAAGACTAAGATAAAGCTATGCTAATTAAACTAAACGAACTTATAAGTTTAGATACTTAGAAAATATAAGAGCTTTTTAGTAATAAGAAGGCTTTAAAAAGCCGATAGGTCTAGAGAATAAAGAAGGATAATAAAAATAATATAACTAAGTATAAAGCTCGCTTTATAGCATAAGGCTATAAGTAAAAATACAGCTTAAAGTATATTAAAACCTTCTTTACAACCGCTAGACCTAAGTTTACTAAACTCTTATTAATGCTAGCTATAATTAATAATTAGCAAATACTGCAATACGATATAAAAAATGCATTTATATATATAGATATAAATATAAAAATATATATTAATATACTATAGAGTTATAAAAACTATATTATAAATAAAGACCCTAAGTATTAAAATGAAAATAATAAGAAGTATAATAAAAATAAAAAGCTCGTTGTAAAATTAAAGAAAGCTTTATATAGTCTTAAATAAAGTCTGATACTTTAGTATAATTTATTATCTAAGGTCTTAAGCGAGTAAGGATTTTGCTACCTACCTATAAACGAAGGGGTATTTATAAATAATAAGCTATATATAGCTATATTAGTTTACGTAGACAATCTTCTATTTTTTAGGCCTATAGAGAATTCTATAACTTATATAATTTATAGAATAAGCAAGGTCTTAGAGATTTAATCTTTTAGCGAAGTAAAAGACTTCTTAGGAATAACTATAACTATAATAAAAGCGACAAAACACATATATATATCCTAAGAAAAATATACCCTTAATAAGATAAAGGAATTTAATAAATAAAATATAAGAACCTTAAAAGCTCCTGCTATAAAGGGAGTTAAATTAAATAAAATAAAAGACTATATAGCTATAAAAGAAGATATCCTATTATATTAAATGTAAATAGGCTTACTATTATTTTCAGCATTGTTTTTAAGGCTAGATATATTATACGCAGTAATATTATATACTAGATTTGCTTTTAATCTAGAAATACTATATTTTAAAGCACTAAATACGATCTAGAAATATTTAAATAAATATCCTAGCCTAGGTATATACTATAACTATAATATAGTATTTAATATGCTATTTTTAAAGCCTATATTAATACTAATTAAGCTAGCGATCTTATAGACTATAAGTCGGTCTTTAGATACTATTTCTTTATAAATAATAACCTTATAAGCTAGGCTTGCTAAAAACAAAAGTTTATAGTACTTTTTATATATAAGGCCGAATATATAAGCCTTAAGGAGGCTAATAAAGAAGCTTTATATTTATATAGCTATTTTAATACTATAGTAAAAGGAATGTTTATAAATACACCTAAAAATAAAGTCTTTATAATTTTATAGATTATTAATCTGCTTTAAAAATAGTAAAGAATCCTAAATTATTTACGCTAAGAAAACATATAGGCTTAGCATATAATTTTATACGTAATAGTATTAAAGAAAAGGAAATAAAGGTTTATTATATAAAATCTAAAGATAATATAGTAGATATATTTACTAAAGAATTAGGTTTTATACTATTTTACAAATTCCGAAGTTTATTAAGAATTAAAGAGGTTATAATATAAATTCTTATAATAAAGGTTTTTAGCTATTTCTAATTTTTTTTAGCTTTCCTTTATATAACCTAAGGTTTTTTACTTATATAAAAGTTTTCCTTAAATAATAAAATAAAGAGGTTTTACTTATATAATAAATAATAAGTTTTTCTATTAAAGAAAGATTAAAAGCCTTAAGTTTTTCCCTATAAAAAATAGGCTTTCTTAAGCTATAAAGAAAGAATTTTTTCCTTATTTTAAAGGTTTTTTACTTTACTTTAGTTATTATATCTAAAGCGTACTTATATACTATAAGTACCCTTTAAGGCAGGCTATAAGGGAGCAAATTATACTCTCCCGCAGCCTATAAGCTAAATACAGTATAAATAACACGCGATATAAATACGCCAAAATAAATATTAAGTCCGCTATACAATTCTACATACTATAGAAATTTTTATATATTATTCCACGTATATATAAGCAAGATATAAGCAGATTAGGAAGAGGTGTATATGGAGACTATATGCATAATCCGTGTTAAGTCGCTACGCTACCTTATATTCCTTGCGGAATTAATCCCGAGGCTTATAAATATAATATTAAGTTAATAATAGCTATTAGTCTACTATACATAACTACGCTAGATAAGGGGCTCTTTTCTAAATCACTTAAGTTACCTATAGCTTAGGAATTGTCTATATAAGGAGGCCTTAGTCCCCTCTTTACTTTAAATAGATTATTAACCTTATATATATATATCCTACCTATTTCTTTACCTTTTCGCATACTCTTTATATTTTTATAATCCCCTTACTTATAGCTATATACTTACTCTTTTTTATACCTATTTACTCTTTAATTATATATAATTTATATAGTTTAAAAAGTTAAACTTAATAATATAAAAGTATTACTTATAATATATTAAAAGATAGCTTTTTTATCTTTTTTAATTAAAATATATAAATACTTAAAGTAAAAAAAGGATTTAATATTAATTTTAAACAATTTATAATATAACGGGAGGGGTTGCCGTTATACTAATAGACAAAAGTCCGCTAGTAACACCTAACGGTATTACTGCCCCTCACGCTAGCTTTATAAGGCAACCGCACTATTAGTCCTACGGGGCACCCCCCGCTTAGCTGCTAGCCACCTTATAACTATCCCCCCTCTATAGCAGCACGTCCTCGGGCTGCTAATTTAATTAATACGCTTCCTTCCGAGCGCTTGCCTATAGGCCCCGGTTCCCGTAAGCAGGGATACCCCAGCTAACGCGGGCTCCTAAAGCCTAGCGCGCCGCGCCCTTCGGTCTTTGCAGTCACCCGTAGGCCTAGCTGCCCGACGTCTTAATGCGCCTTAGGTCTTATGCCCCGCTCTGCCGCGCAGTTGTAAGGTGGCTGGCAGCTAGGCGGGGGGTGCCTTATAGGACTAGTAGTGCGGTTGCCTTATAAAGCTGGCGTGAGGGGCAGTAATACCGTTAGGTATTACTAGCGGACTTTTATCTATTAGTATAACGGCAACCCCTCCCGTTATATTACAATTTTTTTTTATTAGGTGTTATAATTATAATATAACGGGAGGGGTTGCCGTTATACTAATAGATAAAAGTCTGCTAGTAATACTTAACGGTATTACTGCCCCTTACGCTAGCTTTATAAGGCAACCGCACTACTAGTCTTACGGGGCACCCCCCGCCTAGCTGCCAGCCACCTTATACAATTAGTATAATATAATATTATATACTAAATTAAGTAATATACCTTTTCTTTTAACAATAATATATATTAATATTTATAAGTTATATATTATTATAGTATTTATATATATATAAAGTAAATACTAAAGTTTAAAGGTTTTACAAGCTATAATTTAAAAGTTTTAGCTATTTAAAGCTAAAACGTATAATTATATAATATATTTATTAAAACACTATTATTTATATATACGCTTTATTTTTAAGATATATATTAATACTAGCCCGCCTTACTTACTTATAATACCTGCGCTTAATAAGTATTTATACTTTTTAAATACTTATATATACTTATACTTACGCTTATACCCACTTATACTTATATATATAGCTTATATACGCGACTTATATATAGCGCTCTTACCTATAGCTTAATTTGCTTAAAAAACATATCTTAAAAGCTCTTACGAGATATATATATAACGCGGTATAAGAGAGTGATTTTACTACTTTAATAAATTAGCTATTTAATCCTTACCTAATTAGCTAAGTATAAGGGGGTGTATAAATTATATAAAAACCCGCATTAAATAGCCTAGCTTTAGCTCGTTATTCTTTAAGTCCTTACGTCCTTATACGATGTCTATAACGTTATATACTGAACTAAGGAGGTTAGGGTGGCTAGATAAAACAAGGATCCGCCTAAACCTAAACTAACCTTAACTAACTTTAAACACGAATTGCCGCATAAGGAAAGGACATCTAGCCACGGAGTAAAATACTTTAAAATCAACATTCCTCGGGCTTTAAGACCGCCCGAAGGCCGGTCCGGATATGTCACTCCGTTCCCTCATATTTATCTATAAAAGGCGAATCTCCCGCCACTAGATAGCTAAAGATTCTACAAGCACTCACGCACTTAATTCTTTATCAATCAATTCCAGCCAAATCCTGCTTTACATAACATCGACTCCTCTATCACGTGACATCACGTGATCTCCTGATTTCCCCACAATTTCGCTACTGCTTTAACCTTTAACACGCGGCCTAATAATTTATCCGGGCCTTTTACCGGTATTGCAGGCGAAGTTATAAGCGCGCCCTTAATATCTGCTATATATATAAGCGCGGGCGGGCATTTAAAAGGTACGGGTACTTACTATGCGAGCGTAGTATAAATAGGTAAGAAAAGCTAGCGCTCGTATATATATTTAAATAGGGCGTATATATAAATAGAGATATATTTATAGATAAATAGTAATACTCCTTTGTTATAGTCTTAGACCCGCGATCCGTCGTCACTTTTGCGGGCCCACTGTATAGTATAAAGTAGTCATATTGCCGACTGTGGGGGTTGGTCAAGATCGACCACGAGCACTTCGTCTAGTCCGTACAAGCAACGAGCAGGCAGATTGGTTGGCCCACCACATATTACAGTACTATCGTGCATCGATCCTATCTTGCTGGACTGCGCGCGTCACCAACAGCTTACTGTGGTTCTGCGACGATTGCTCAGCGTCTGGTGACAAAGACGCTTCTAGACTCTAACGCCATGGCCCCTGGTTCCCCCAGCCATTTCCGGGACTTGATTGGTTATCCTTTGGGGGCGAGATCAAGGCAAGCTGGCCTGTCACTTTGCACAAGTCGTAGATGCAGGTGTCTTCGAAGCCTCAACAGTCTAGTGACGATAGCCTGACGCATAGTTTCACGAGAAGCTCCTAGCACATGGACCATCAACGCTGCCTCACCAGACGCCATTCATCCTGGCCCTCTCGCATCACTCGTCCCTCGCCTTCAAGTTTGGTGAGGACCTGCAGTACCCCTCCGCGGGCCGCCTCGTGCAAGTCGTCAGGCACGTCGCGGTAGATGAACCTGACCAAATCCATTCCCGTCCTCGTCTCGAGGACAGCCCCTAGTGTTTGCAACACCTGTTCTTCTCGCTGTCTCCTGTGAGCAACGTAGTCAGCGATCTTGCCGGGCCCGTCTTCCACCACAGGGCCGTGACCGGGGTAGGCACGCCCGCGGAAGAGGCCGCGCATCTTGTCCAGGCTTTCAAGGTAGGCGGCCAAGTCCTCGAAGACGGCGGTGCCGAGGCCCAAGACGTTGTCGGCCGTGAACATGGCACTCTCTTCGTGAAGGACAAAGACGGTGTGGTCTCGAGTGTGGCCTGGCGTGTGTGTCGCCGTTAGGGTGACGTCATCGGCATAGAAATTTTGGCCGTCGTGCATGGGCAACTGGCCTGGGCCGGGGTCGTATTTGTAGATGACGGCTTCGGGGGCGATGCGGAGCAGGTGATCGATGCCGCCCGTATGGTCGCGGTGCCAGTGAGAAATAAGCGCCGCCTTGATGACTGCCTGTTCCTCTCGTAACGTCTCCTGGAGCGAGGCGATCCAGGCCGGGCAGCCTTCGCCGGTATCTATGAGAATACGCTGTCTGCCCGTGCCGAGGAGATATGTGTTGGTGCCCTGGAGCGTGAACTTGCCCGGGTTGCCGCCAAGTATGCGTATGCACGCCGGACTCAGGCGCTCTATGGTCGCCAGCGGCGCAAGCAGTGTAGAAGTCATTTGGTGAGCTCGGTGCCACCGAGAAGTCGCGCGGCCACCTAGTCTAGCGTCGTCGGACTCTTGTACTCACGATGGGTGGTCGGTTGTCTGTCCCACTCGTTAGCATGAAGAAAGCCAGGTACGGAGGGGCATAGCTATATATATTTCAAAACTAAAAATTTAATAACTAATCGTGCTAGACCTATACTAGTTTATAGCTATTTAAACTTAGTAGTTTAATAAAGTGTTACTTAGTATTATAATTTACTTAAGAAGTTAAGATATAAATATTATAGTATAAATAATAAAAAAAGTCTTTGCTTTATAAAGCACTATATAAACTTATAAGAGACTATAAATTAACGCTTAACCCCTTATTACTTTATAGCCTTTATTTAAGCTAAGTATAAACGATAAGATTTTATTAAGGGCCTATATATACTTAGTTTAGTAGTATATAGCCGAATAATTATTTATTTAAAGCTAAAAAAAGAAAGGGGAAATCTCTATTTAAGCTATATAGCTTCGTACTTTATAAGGGTCGCTTAAGTAGCCTATACTTAAGTTAAGTTTAGGTTAAACTTAAGCTAAGTTTAAGTAAAGTCTTATACGACTTTGGCTATACGTTAGCCTAACTTTAGGTTATTCGCTATAGTATAACTATAGCTCTTTTTATAATATAGCCTATAATACTATCCCTCTTTTAAGCTATCGCGCACTAAGGTATATAATATTAGCGCCCCGCCTCCCCGCTTTACGCTTAACGTTAATCGGTATAGTCGTCCTTATTATACTTATAATTATATATTAACGCCTCCCTTAAATAATATTACGTTAAAGCATTAAATATATTATACGCTCGCCTATCCGCGCTGCTATATTATCTTTAATAGCGCTAAGGCGGTATAATATATCTCCTCCGCTTACCGCTAATATTAATACTTAAGGTATATCTCGCCTTCCCGCTACTTATAGTCTTTAAGTATAAATACCTTTCCTTTCTCTCTTTCCTTTTCTTTTTTCTTTTCCTTTTTTAATTACTTATTTACCTATACGCGCGCCCCCTCTTATAATAGCTTCGCTACGCCGCGCCTTAATATATTTACTATAACCCCCCGCGCCCTATCTCCCGCTATATCGTAGGCGTTTACTTATTAAGCGCCCCTTAATACGCTTAGCGACTATACGCTGCCGCCTTTATATTAGTTTTCGCGCCTGCTATTATTGCTTAATAAGCAAAGCGCGATACGTAGCACTACTATATAGCGCCTTCCTTACTTTACGTATATTAAACGTATAGCGTCTCTTAATACGGATACTTAATATAAGGCTTACTAAAATTAAGCCTTACCTTATGCTTATAATTATTTTACCTACGCCCGCGCCGGATTATGCTATTTGCTTATATATCCTCGTTTTTAGACCTTATATAATACGACGCTAACGCGATATTAGTATATTAGCGATATAATCGCTACCGCGAACGCGCTTTAAGATTATATATCTTAAAGAACGTTTAAGAATTGCCGTATTAACCTATATATATATTCTCCGATCCTTAATAAACGCTAGCTAAAAGGATATTACTAATAATTACTATAATATATAAAGTTAGCTTATGCTATTATTATAGCGCGCTAAGCTTAAATATACTTTAACGTTTAAAGTTAATTTATTAGTATTAGCGGGTAGTAAGTAGTTTACTTTAATTAAGTTATAGTTTCTTATATATCTTATTTATATTTACTTTATATCTTATTATATTTTATTATATCCCTTATCTATCTTATCGTTATCTACGCTTAATACGCGTTTATAGTATATCCTTTTTATGCTTATTATTTAAAATCGTCTTAACGTTTACTAAGTATAGCCCGAAACTTCTTTTTATTTTTCTTAGTTTTCCTCCTTTTCTCCACTACTTCCCTTATCTTATCTCTTACTCCTTAGCTCGGCTTATTATTATCCTTCCGCCTTACTTTTATCGTTTTTTATTACGTTGCTATATCGTTCTTTAAATTCTTTTAAGGCGATTATATCTTAAAAGTCGCTAATTAGCTACTATATTAAGTTAGCATACCTATATTACTTTACTAAGACTTAGCGCTATCTCCCCTTTTTAATCTATCTTTACTAAGCTTATTTAATCTTCTTTATAGCATACTTTAGTTTATTATCTTCCTTAATTACTAGCGGTAGCTAATAATTATCGACTACTTAGCTAAGTAAAGGGTTATCCGCTACGCGGCGGAAGAACTTTATATATAGTCTTTTATATACCCTCCTTAGTATATTAAGTTTTACTATATATAGGCTAACTACCTTTATTATAGTATACTTTTAGTATAGCTAATTAACCTTTTAGTAAGGCCTATTTATAGTATACTTTTTTATATCTAGCTATACTTTATTGCTTACTTAAAATCTTTCCGCTAGCGTATAAGACTAGTTCGCTATCTCCTCTTATCTTACTTATAATACGGCGATCGCCGTTTAAAAGAAGTTAGCAACTTTCTTTATCCTTTATATAAAGCTCTATACGCTCTCCGCGTTTAGTATAAGCAGTCCCTCTTCTTATATAATTTAGATTAGCTTAATATTATAATTATATATAGTGAAAAAGGGGCTTATACTTATTATTAATACTACCCGATTATTAAGCGCTACCTAAGCGTAAGGTAGCTATACCCCTTAATCGTCTTACTTATAGTAGATATATATATAAAGGTATGCTTATACCTTTTAGTTCGCGCGCTTTATCGCCTTATTAGTTTATAAGTAAGAAGCTAAACTTAGTTTCCTTTAAACCTTAGTTTATTAATAAAATTCCTTTTAAAATTACCTTATTTAGTTTATCTTTTAATCTAAGACTATAAACTTTAGTATTTTATAAAAGCGGAAGTAGGATTATAAGAACTTAGTAGTATATACTACTACTCTTATTATTAGTATCGCTTTTAAAGTTATCGCTTTTATTAGCCGGTTTATTATTACTTAAAAGTTCTAAGAGCCTTTAGTCCCTATTAGCGATAAGTCGACTATAAAGTCTATCGTTAAGTATATAAATAGCTATATAAGGGGCGGTAGTAGTTAAAAAAGCCCCTTTTAAAGTTACTTTTAAATATACCTCTTACCGCACGGCCTATAGTTTGCAATAAGCCGGTATACCGTTAATAACTAGCTTAGCTAAAAGAACTCTTAAGCTAATATCGCAAGTATCCCCTCGCGCCTTAAGTATCTTACCGCTATTAAGTTATATATCCGCTAAGCGATTAATACTTAAAGCTTATTTAGCTTTTCGTCCTCCCCTTCCTTAAAGTATTAAGCCTTACTTAGCACTTAAAGCTAGTCCTTAAAGTAAAGGCGCCCCTTTATATTAATTATATACTTACTTACTTAAACTTTTAATTACTATTTTAAGGTAAGTAACTAGTCGCCGTTTTATACTATTTAAAATACTACTTAGTATATTTTATCCTTTTATAATATCGCTATCTATTGCTTTTATATCTCTTACTTATTAAATACGTAGGCCGGTTATACTTATTCCTTAAGTACGTCTTAGCTTAAGTTTAAGTTAAGTTTTAGCTAAACTCCGCCCTTATTTGCCTTACTTTTATCTTAAGGTGCGGGGTCGTTCGCTTTACTTATATAAGCAATTAACCTTACGTTCTCTTCTTTTACCTATATTATCGTAATAGTACGCTCTTTTTATACTAATCGTTTTAAGAGGTTTATATACTTATCGCTAAGGGGGACTTAATATCTTATTAATCGCGCGCTATTTAAGATTATCTATACTATACGTCTTATTTCCCTCTTATTAAATACCCCTTTTAGCTTATCTTAATCGCGGCGCGATAAAGCGTTAAGTACTACTACTAACCTCGTTAAGCGGTACTTTAATATAAAGTTATATAAAGCAAGCTTTATCGCTTATTTACTTTACCTCTTTTTTAATTTTCTTTTTATTATAAAGTACTTTAAATTCTTATAATCTATTAGCACTATAAACGCTAATATATTATATAACTTTACCCCTTAAAAGTCTAAGTATTATATAATCGTAAGTAACTTCTTATTATAAATTAAGTAGTTATACTCCGCTATATTAAGTTATTTTAAGAAGAAACTTACTAAGTATTATATTCTATTTAGTCTTACTTATATTAATACGCTGCTTATTATATATTCGGAGTAGTTTGCTTTTAAGTACGTTTCTCTTTTAAGGTTATATAGCTATAGTACTAGCGTATTATAAAATACCTCTTAAATAAACTTAAACGTAGCTTAGTACTTATTAGTTTATAAGAACGTTATATTCTTTTTATAAAGGCTATTTAAGTACTATAAGGTCTTAGTATAAAGTAGGATAAAGGTATAATAATAATTTATAAACTTAAAGAAGCTTTAAACGCCCTTTACGTTCCTTAGCGCTTACTACGTTTAAATAGCTTAAATCTTCTTTAAGTCGTACTAAACCTTACCCTTAGCTTATATAATAAAGCCTAAGTACTTTACTTTTTTTATTATAAAGTCGTATTTCTATAGGTTTAGTATAAGGCCTACCTCTTATAACTTTTTAAGCACTTTTACTACCTTATCTTAATAATCGCAAAGCGACTTTAATAAGTAAATAAAAACGTTATTTATATACGCTATAATAAACTTATAAAGGTAGTCTTTTAGTACTTAGTTAATATAGCGTTAAAAAGTAGCTAGTATTTTTATAAGGCTAAATAAGTATACCTATTACTTAAATAGTCTAAACTTTATTTAAAAGGCCGTTTTAAACTTATAGCCCTCCGCGATTTTAATCTTATAAAACGCTATAACGATATTAAGTTTCGTAAACTAACGTACTTTCGTTAGTATCTTTAGCGTTTTTATAATTAATAGTAGTATATACTAATCCCTTTTTATAATTATATTTAAGGCCTAGTAGTCGTAATAAAAGCATAAGCGGCCGTTAGCTTTCCTTATAAATAATACTAGCGCCGCGGCTAACGAACTACTTAAGCGGATAAGGTTTGCCTTTAGTAGCTTATTTAAAGTCTTTTAGAAGATAAGGAGTTCTTCTTTTAATATATCGTAAAGGGGCCCTTATAATAGTAGCGGCTCCTTACTATCCTTATTTAAAGTAAGATAGATCTTATAGTCTACGCTTAGTCGGAATAAGGGTTACTTAAGTGCCTTTATAGGTATAAAAAGGTTTAAATAAGCTTATAGTGCTTAAGCTAAGATATAGTCCGCTAAGTTAACTAGCGTCTTTAGCTAAAAGGCCCTCTTTACGTCCTTTATTATAACTACCTTTACGTTAAGCACTTATCGTCGCTCTTAGTTATCCTTTTAAGCCCTTTTTTATCGGCACTCCGCCGCGAAGATAGAGGCGCTTATTAGCTTCGCTTTTTAAATATTCGCGATCTTCGCGGCTTTCTTTAATCCTTAAAGGCCGATCTAAATCCCCGCTTTTTTATGCCGGATCCGATCCCCCTTAGCGTTATAAACTACCTTATTCTTCTTTATCTACGGTCTTCTTAAGAATATATCGTAGCTTAACTTTAGTATTATATAAGCGAATATTTATTTTAAGTGCCTATTAATCTTTATCTTAAACGCTATAATCCCCTTTATTTAAAACGTTAGTATATCCTTTAAGAAGGGCTATAGCAGCCTCCTTATCCTATCCGCGAAGGGTATTTATAGCCTTATCGCTACCCCCTTACTTACTATAATATAGTAGTTATAGCTTAAATTTATAAGTATATTAAGCCCCTTCTTTTTATTAATACTAACCTTAAGTAATACTAAGTTTAGCATAAGGTACTTCCTTATTAACTTTTAGGCCGTTTACTATTTCCCCTTCTCCCTTAGCGCTTAACTTTACGCTAAGGTTCCTTTTTTCTTAAATCGGAATTTACTTTAGTTACCTCCTTAGTTATAGCTACGGCTACTTATAAGGTTCCTTCTTTTTTTTTATAAAAGCGGGCGATATGCCTTATTACCTTATAAGTAAAATACTTCTATATATTAAGCCGGCTTTATCCTTCTCTTAGCTAAGTTATAAAGTTAATTTTACTTATTAAAGTATCGCCTTTTAAGTCTTTTTAGTCTTAAGTTACCCCCCTTATTACCTTCTTTTAGCCTTAAAACGGCTACTTAGTCTACTAAACCCTTTTTAGCTTTACCGCGATTTACGCTACTTAATTAGTATATACTAAAAAGCTTAAGGTTAAAAGGTTAACTATCGCGAGTGCCTTCTTAAAGTAAAGGCTTAAGGCGCCCTTAAAGAACACGATCTATATATTATATAGCTACGACCCCCCTCCCGCCTTAAAAAGCCTTTACTTAAACTTAAGGAAGAACGCCGCGAATATTTAGTTCTCTTCTTATTTAATCGTGCGGATAGCCGCCGCTGCTTGCGATTAAATATTAATATTAAGGTAAATCGAATTAAGGTACTTAAGGAATTCTTACTAATTATAACCTTAATCCGCGCTAGTGCTATAATAAGTCGCTATAGTCTACTATAGCCTTATATCTAAGTAGTTATAGATTAAGTAAAAAACCTCCTTTAAGCTTAAGAAGAAGTCTTAATTAATCTTATACTTTTCTTATATATATTATGCTTAAAGCGTAAAGTAGCGCCGCTAGCCGTTAAATTTCCTTAGCGCTAAGAGTAGCTTCCGCTAGTCTTTCTTCTTCGTTGCTTCTTTTTTTATTACGGGTATTACGGCCCCCGCTATTATATCGTAAGGTCGTATTAAACTATTAATTAGTAAGCTAGCCCCTCCTTATATATACGTCCTTACTATCTCCTTTAGCTTTTATATTAAGGCTTTAAACTAGCTTATTAATTATTAAATCTACTACTAGCTTGCTTAAACTTAGTAGCTCGTTTTAACGGCCTTTACTTATAGCGAGAGGATCGCTTATTTAACCTTTATTTAAATATCGGCCTCTCTTAGCCCTCCCTCTTAAGCCTTATAAGTATAGCCCCCTTACGCTAAGTAAGCTTCTTACTTACGCTATATTATAGTTAGTAAGTCTCTTTTTAAGTTATATAACCTTATTTAAAAGGAGCTTTAGATATATTAAGGGCCTATATATACTTAGTTTAGTAGTATATAGCCGAATAATTATTTATTTAAAGCTAAAGATAGAAGGGGGAAATCTTTATTTAAGCTATATAGCTTCGTACTTTATACGGGTCGCTTAAGTAGCCTATACTTAGGTTACGTTTAGGTTAAACTTAAGCTAAGTTCGGGTAAAGTCTTATATAACTTTAGCTATATATCGGCCCGACTTTAAGTCGTTCGCTATAGTATAACTATAGCTCTTTTTATAGTATAGCCCGTAATAGATTTACTTTATTTTAAACTAAAATTAAAAAAAACTAATATTATTATAAAAGCTTTTTTATAATATATTTTAAAAAGCTTTTTACTTTTTTAAAAACTTTAAGTAAACTACTAAAAGTAAACTTTATTTATTTAAGTAGCTAATAAGCTTTAAGGTTAATACTATTTACTAAAAAGGTAAATAGCTACTTATATTTTTTTAACTATTAAAACTTAAATATTGTTATAAAAATTAAGAAAAATGTTTTACTATTAACTTTTATAAAAAGGTTAAATATACTCTCCTGTACTTTATAAGCTTAGTATAGTATAAATAGTATATAATATAAATGTACTAAAGTATATATTAAATCTCTTATATAATTATATACTTACTTTATATTATACTATTTTACTTTTAAAGGAAAAACTTTTTTTATATAAGAAACTTATAAGAAAATAATTTATTACTTAATATAGTTTAAAAAAAAGGGTTATAAAATTAAAATATAAAGATAAAAAAGAAAAATAATTATAAACTAAGTCTAATAAAATATTAAGAAAGTTTTTAAAAAAATTGCTTAGTAAGCATAATATTGTTAAAAATAAGGAGAATGTTACTAGATTTTCTTAATTATATAAAAAGTAAAAAGACCTAAGCGGGAAGTTAAAGCGAATTTAGCTTAAAGAAAAGCTAAGGTTATAACTACTTAAAAAGTAAAATAATATAGTATAAAGTAAGTTAAAAGCTATAAGTAAATAACTTGTAAAAATATAAAAAGTATATAAAGAAGTAAGGAGTTAACTATATATATATACATTAATAATATAATTAAAGTAAAAAAACTATTAAGGCCTCTTATTATAAATAATTTATAAGTTATAAGTAACTTAAATAGCTAAAAAGGCCCTTATATAGCGTAAGTTTATATAATAAACTTAAGGCTAAATCTAAGCTTATACTATTTAATAAACCTTAAGATTAATTTTATAAGAAATTATAAAAAAGTAAATTTACTTTCTTATAGCTTATATACTTTATATAGTATAAATAGTATACAATATAAATCCGCTAAAATATATATTAAATCCGCTATATAATTTTGCATATTATATAAATTGTTTTGCTTTATATAACGTATATATAAGCAAGATATAAGTAAAGAAAGAAAAGGAATATATAAAGACTATAAGCGGGATACTACGCCTTATAATATAAGGATAAGAGGATAAGGCGCGGACTAATTACCGCTAATTAAGGCCGGTACTACGGACTAATTACTGCTAGTTAAGGCTAGTACTACGGACTAATTACCGCTAGTTCGGCTAGTATAATAATCTAATTACTATACGTAAACGTGTATATAGGTTTAAAAATAGTAAAAAGCTTAGTATTTTTATTAAAGTATAGCTAGCTACTTTATACTTAGTCTTTTAAGCTGATTTTTAAGATCTTTACTTATACTATCCTATTATTTATTATTAGTATATAGATAAACCGTAAAAATCTTTTTAAAATTACTTAATAAACTAAGTATAAGCTTAATTAGAAATACTATAAATTATAATTAGGGAAATCCTTTAAATATCTTTAAATATCCCTTTAAAATTACGGTAAAGTTTATTTTATATCTTTTAAGGTACTTCTTTAATTAAAAAAAGGCTAAACTATAGTTAAGATTTCCCGCGGAAATCCTTAAATATCCTTTAAAAATACTAATAAAATCCGTTTAGTAGTTTCTATAATATCTTTTATAGTTAAACGTATTATTAACTATAGTTAAATAAGCTTTTAAGTATTTATAATTATATCTCGGAAACCTTAGCAGGGTTTAATTAGTAATATTTATTATATCTCTTTAAGTAAGCCTTTATAGCGCGTGCTTTAAGCGTTCCCGCTATAAAGTTTTATAAAGCTCCTTAAAAGTAAAGTAAGGAGTTTAAGCATAGCTATTTAAATTTTATAATAACTCCTTTAAGTAAGAAAGAAAAGCTAACGTCCTTATTAGTTTAAAGTAAAAATAAAGTTAAAAAGGCCCTAAGTAATAGCTTTATAGTAGCGTTTTTACGCTATATTAGCGGTATACTATCCTTATTCTTTTACTAGTTTTTTAGCCTATTTAGCTAGTACCGGTTAAGTAGCTTAAGATAGTAAGTAAACGTCTTTATTATAAGTCTTTAATACTTATTATACTAAACGTTTTTAGTTTTATTAATATAACTAGCATATTTAGCTAAGGTTAGTAAAAAGGTTTTTAACCCTTCTTTAAGTATATATCCGGGCATTTATTAAATAATAAGAAGTCTTTATACTAAAAAATATTTATCTTTTTATAGTAAGATACGTTATAAAAAACTAGCTTATTTAGGCCTTATTTTATATTATTATCTTACTTACTTTTTATACTGTTTTTAATCTTTTATTAATCTCTTTATACTACTTACTAGCCTTATAAGCCGCTTATTAGCAAGATATTATATCTTATTTACTACTACTATTATAGCTATTCTTTACTTTTTATTATAGAATCTAAACGGCTATAACTAAACTCTTTACTTTACTTTTAAGAAGCCTTATAAAACCCCGCGATAATAACGCTTAAAGCATACACTATAAAGGCTTAAGAGCCTATTTAACTATAGTTTATAATATCTTTAACTATAAAGGATACCGTAAAAACTATTAAGCGGATTTTGCTAGTATCTTTAAAGGATATTTAAAGATTTCCGCGGGATATCCTAACTATAGTTTAACCTATTTCTAACTATAAAAGCACCTTAAAAGATATAGGATACACTTTCCCGCAATTTTTAAGGGATATTTAAGGATATTTAAAGGATTTCTTTAATTATAGTATATAGTATTCTAACTAAGCTTATACTTAGTTTCTTAAGTAATTTCATAAGGATATCTACGGTCTATTTATATACTAATAATAAATAAAAAAATAGTATAGTTAAAGATCCTTAAAATTAGCTTAAAGAACTAAGTATAAAGTAGCTAGCTATACTTTAAAGAAAAAACAAGCTTTTTACTCTTTCTAAACCTTTATATATATTTATATATAGTAATATATTTATTATACTAGCTTAACTAATAGTTATTTATTTTTAGTACCGGCCTTAACTAGCGGTAATTAGTCCGTATACCGGCCTTAAATAGCAGTAATTAGTCTGCGTCTTATTCCCCTATCTTTATACTATAAGGCATAGTAAATAATAGTAATTCTTACCTATTTAAATAAAAATCTCTTAAATATCCGCTAAGCTAAGAGCGACTATATTATTTAATTAAGCACTTATCTTATAAGAAGTTAAATACTAAATAATATTTTCTTTAATAAAAAGCTCTTATTAGCCTTTAAGTTTAACCTTAATAATAAGCACTTTTTCTTAAACGCGCTTATAATAAAACTTTAAGATAAGTAGGCTATAAAAGCGGAAAAGGCCGCGGCTTATTAAGTATACCGGTTTTATAATCTCCTTTACTCTTTTTTAAGGTATTATACCGTAATAGCCTATAAAGCTAAATAGGATATAAAATAAGTCCCGCTTAGCTAAGCTAAGACTACTATCTTTTAAAAAGCAATCCGCTTTTAAAATATTAATAAAGGATAAACTATAAAATAATAAAACTTATATAACTAAGTAAACTAAATTTAGTATTACTTAAACGGATTAATTATCCTTTAAATAAAAAAAGTAAAGATAAGCTAATCTTAAAACTATTTAGCTCCTTACCCGCTAAATACCTTTTAAATCGAGCTTATAATAAAGTTACTTTTTCCTTAAGATAATAAGCTTAGCGGATATTATTACTATATACTATTAATAAAGTTTAGTTTATAAGCCTTAACCGGAAATCCGCTTTAAAGGATACTTAGTAGTTTCTTAGTTTAATATTACTATTTAGCCTTATCCGCTATAACCGCGCTAATTAAAGCATTTTTAAGACTCTTAATTAATAAAAATAAGCTTTTTACACTTAAAGCCTTATAGTGCACCGGATTTTAAGATACGTATAAGATAAAAGGTTAAGCGCTTAGCGAGAGTATTAAGACTAAGACCTTAATAATAAGTAATAAAGACGCGATAAGCGATACTTTTAGTAGGTTAAACCTATTTATACTTAGCGCGTAGATATTAAGACTAAGTATAGCTTTAAGCCTTTTAATAAGAATAGTAATAATATTAAACGAATAATTCCTTAATCTTCTTTAAGTACTAAGAAAGGAAAACACGCTTATTAAGCCTTAAAAAAAACCTTAACTATAAGCTAAGGATATAAAGAGATTTAACTTATTAAGACCGCTAAAAGTATTCTTTAATAAAGTCTAAAAAGATAATAAGGCTAATATATTTTAAGGAGTAGACCGTTTTATTAACTTTATCTGCTAAAATACTAATAAAAGTAAGGCTTATATAAACGAATTAGCTATTTAATTACTTTTTTTCCTTTAAGGAAGTATAGCGGAATAGTATTTTAAAGACCTCTTAAAACTATAATAAGAAGAACTTAGCGAGCTTAGTATTAAACTAAGCTAATAAATCTCCGCTTTATAAAAACGGTTTAAAATCCGCTTAAATATAGCGATATAAGCACTTAATAAAAAGCACTTTACTATTAAAAATATAGTAATAAGGTCTAACTTTAAGTCTTAAATATCGCGCTTATAATATAAAGCTAAGGCCGCGCTTTATTAGCTAAACTACTTAACTATAATAATCTACTAAAAGCTAGATATCTATTTATAAGAATCCTAAAAATATTTAATAAGATACGAGGATATTAATAGATAGATTAATAAATATAAGGAAATTCTTCCTTAGCTATAAGTTAAATATACTTAAGGATCTTAAAAGCACTTATTAGCGTAAAAGAAATAGGTTTAACTTATAAAAAGGTAAGGGCTTATTAGCTATACCCTATACGTACTTTAAGGATAGTTTAAAACGCCTTAGCTATTTATTAAAGGCTTATTCGGGCCCCGGGTTATATTTTAAGACCGTTTAGTAAAGGCGGATATATTAAAGACTTTATAGCGCTCGCTAAGTTAATAAGGAAACCTATTTAAATAGCTAAGAATATAAGCTAAGGTCCTTCAGCTTAAGAAAAAAAGAACCTTTAGAACTATAAGCTTATTAATACTAAAACTAAAGCGGGTATACTTTAAATTTTAAGAAAGAATTATAATAAAAGCTAATAACTATTTAAAGAATAAAGAGTATAATATAAAAAGAGCTTAAACGGATACTAATAAAAGCCTAAAGAAAACTATAATTTATACTATAATAAACTTAGTTTAAGAGGCCGATAAAGTATATAGATTTTATAGTAAAGCATTCCCCTTAAAAAAAAGCTTTATTAATATATTAAAGATAAATACCCCCTTAACCTTAACTAAGATATTACTATATAATAATATAGCTTAGTATAGTAAGTAGTTATCCGGAAACTATAAAGCGTTTAAATAGTTAAGGCTTTTCTTAATATTTAACTATTAAGCCTTAATAAGCTATTACGATTTACTTATATATACTTCTTAGTTTATAAAAAAGAAAGGCTTAAGATAAGTATTAAAGCTTATATAAATACTAAGGTAAACTAAAGCTTTATTTAAGCTAACTTAAGAAAGACCTTTTAAGATATAACTATAAACTCCTTTTAATAAATTCTTATTTAAGGAGTAAGAAAGACGGCTACTATTAAATAAGTAGAATTTACCGCGTATATACTAAGAAGGTTAAACGGTAGCTTTATAGTTATAAAGGTAAAGATTAGCGCTAAAATAATAAAACGCTTAGCAGCTAATATATTGCTTAGCTAAGATTTTCTAGTTTCTTACTAAAAGGACCTTATTAACTTTATATTAGTCTTATAAATTAAGGCTTATAAAGGGATTAAAGCCGAAGTTAAAATAGTTTAGCTAAGACTAGTAATATATAAATAGGTAATCTACTTAATTACTATAACGATTTTAGCTAGTTTTAGCTACGCCTTACTTATATAAGTCTAGGCGCCGCTATTAAGGCGTAATATAATATTTTTTCTTAACGACTTTAAGCTTACTTAAACGATAATATAAAATTATAAGAGCTTTATAGCGATAAACTATTTTAAGGAACTACTAGTGCTCCGCTAAGGCTAAAAGGTAAGGATAATAACGGACCTTAATAAGCAATTTTAGCTATATAAAGAGGTTAATACTATTACTCTTTTAGCGGAAGTCTTTATAAAAAGTCCGGATAGAATAGACCTTGCTAAGGACTTCTTATAAAAAGATCTTATAGTAAACTATAAGCTTAAAATTAGCTAAACTAAGAACCTACTTAAACTTATTACTAATAAAGGTATTTAAATTTACGCTAAGGACTTAAAATATATATTAAAGGTTTAAAATATCCTTTAATCGTTTCCTTACCTTTAAAAGAACAAAGAAGTAGTATATATAGACAAATCTAAAATATATATATATTCTTTTAGTAAAAGAATAGTAATATTAATAAGTTATATTAAGATTATACTTATTAAGCGATAAGAATAAGAAGGTAGTAAATATAATATTTAGCTAGCTAATAAAATAAGGACGATGAAAATAGGTTTATAGGCCGATTCTATTTACGGCGCTAGTATTTATAGTATAGAAAATAATAAATAAAAAAGAAAAAGAATTAGTAGTTATAAAATTATAAGGGATTAATACTATTACTACTTTAAACGCTTACTTAATGCCCTTTTAAAGCGATATAATTAAACGCCTTTAAAGAAAGAAGTTTATTAATATAGTAAACGTATAATTATTTTCTTATTAGTTTTTAGTTTACTAAAACTACTAAAAAAGGTTTATAGTTATAAGATATTACGGGCTTAAAAGATTATAAATAACTCTTTTAAGCTTTAAGAACTCCTTAGTATATATTTAAAGATTTATTAATAACGTCCTCTATAGATATTAAAAATACGCGGCGGCCTATATTAACGATATTATTATCTACTCCGATATAGCCGAAAAATACCTTTAATACCTATAAGTAGTATTCCGTGCTTTCTATAACTATAATATTACCTTATTTAGACTAAAGTCTTTCTTAGCGTACTTATTTATATAGCTCTTTAAATTTAAAGTAAATGCTATTAGCTTAATAAATATAAACGAACGTATATAAGCTTTAAGGGATATCGCGTTCTTAAAGAACTTTTAATAGCTTAAGAAATAGATTAGCCTTACTAAGTAGCTATGCTATATAGTCTTATATTTCGCTAAGGAAGTTAATATCTTATAAAGACGAAAGATAAAGCTACTTTAAGTAAGATAAGAAGAAGAAGTCCCTTTACGGGGCTAAGAACGGGCTTAATATACTATAAAAGCCGCTTTTTAGCTTACTTTAAAAGAAAAAAAGGCCTTTATAAATCTAACTAAAAACCTTCCTAAGCCTTAAACGATTTATTACTTAAACCCCGCTTAATAACTATTTATTTAAATCGATATATCTTAAGAATATAAAGTAATAGCTATAGCTTTTTACTTAAAGAAAGGTATAAAATAAGGTAAAAAGACGCTACTAGCCCGGACTAAAGTTTAGCTTATTATTTACTTTAGCCGCGCCCTTTAAAGTAAAGATCCCCGATATTAGCCTATAAAGCTTAAAGTAGCCGGTTTAGTATAAGCAGTCTAGAAGTTATATACTATAATACTATCTATAAGAACGTTATAAGTAGTTATCTTTACTAACTATATAAGTACTTAAAGAATTATATACTAGAAATCCTTATTTTTTACTAATATAAAATCTAATAATAAGCTAGTCCTCGTGTTTTAATACTTAAGCTAATTCCCGCTTAAGGTATATTATATCTTAAGTATAAAAGATATTATGCTACATACTCTTTTATATTTACCGCACTAAAATAATAAGGCGGTATCCTTAAACTAAAAAAGGGAATTAAAACGTATTTAGGAAAACGAGACGATAAACTATATATTTCTTTATATAAAAGTATTAATTAATTACCGCTTTGCTAGAAAATAAATAACGGATATATAGAGGATATATAGTAAATAAGATTATTATATAGCTTAGCGATAAGGATAATATCCCCGGACCTTTATTCCTCCGGTCGTAGGGGTTACTATACTTTATAAAAAACGATAAACGCTAAAAACTATATATCCTTAAGACTTACGCTAAGGAATCGTTAAAAACGCTTACGCTAGATATTTTTATACCGGCCGTACTTATATATAGTAGGATTTATTTAAGAGCTTCTCGATCTTATAGCTTAATATATATATAGATAAGGTCGTAAATAGCTATAATACTTACTACTATAACTAAACCGTTTAAAGTAAGACGTTAAGGTAGCTTATCCCGATTTAAAGCTTATTAGTTTTATATTATATAATAGCGATAAACTTTATTACTAAGCTCTTAGTAGTTTAAGCTAAATACTCTTTATAAAAAGATCTTATAAAAAACTTCTTTAATACTTTATTAACTATAACCGATAAATTCTTAAAGATATATCTCCTTATTTTAAGCAATAACTAGTTTATAGTAAAAGATTAAGTATAAGTATTATATATTAAGCTACTTAGTGCTAACTTTAGGATTTTAAAAAGGATAATCTTTAACTAAGATATAAAGTTTACTTTAGTATTTTAGTAGACTTTATAGTAAGCTTTCGGATCGAAGCTTTTTATATTTACCGCTTAGTACCCTTAAACTAACGGCTTATTAAAAAGGCGAAACTAAACTATAAAAATCGCGCTATAATTCTTTACCGCTAATTTCCCGGACTTATGCTAAACTAATATGCTAGTCGCCTTTTAGTTTAGCCTTAATAATTCTTTCTCCTTAATAATTTATATAGCCCTTAGTAAGCTTATTATAAGGATAAGAATAAATAATAGCCTCCGGTTTCTTAATAACTACTTATACTTATAAAACTAAGAGGTCTTATAAAAAAAAGCTAGGTTAGCTATCGCTTATACTTAAGCCGCTATAAAAAATAGATATAATAAGAAATACCGCCCGTTAAAATTTAAGCTTAGTAATTAAGTCTAGCTATAGTTTAATAAAGGTAATTATATAATAAATAGTAAACTAATAAAGCTTTAAAAAAGATATACTAAGCCGTTTAAAGTTACTACTAAAGTAAGATAGCTTATATACTAGTTAAATATAAAAGAATCCCTTAATATCTATCCGGTCGTTTTAATAGTATAACTACGCTTAGTAAATAAGCTAGCTATATACTTAAGCTTAGTTTAAGATAAAAAGATACCTTACTTAGATAAGTAAAAAGTAAAACGAATCTTATAAAGCCGTATAATAAAAAAAGGCGGCGGAAAGCTAAGAAAGGAGTTCCTTATAGCTTAAAAAGGCTAGCTAAGTAGCTATAACTTATAAGTAAACAAAGAAGTAGTCTTCTTACTAAAGATCGTAAAAGCCTTTAAAAAAGTATAAGAGGAGTTAGCTACTTAAGTAGTTTGGATAAGAGTATAACGCGCGGCCTTTATAACTTAATACGAAACTTTTTAATTAAGAGAATCAAGCGGTTAAGCTTAAGTATAAAACTTAAAAGCTACTAAAAGTTATAAGAAACTATAACTTATTACGCTTAAGGTAATTAGTTATTTTAATAATAATATACCGCTATTTACTTTAAGTAATAAGGCCTTTTTAGCTTTATAATATACTTATTTAAATTCTCTCCGCCGCTTACTATCTTTTTTTACCTTTTTTTCTTTAATAACTATATTTCCTTTTACCGCTAGCCTTAGCCCGCTATACCTCGCTTACCTTAATATATATAGCCTTTTTTACTTTAAGCTTATAATTATTATACTTTTATTTTAAGTCCCTTTATCGTTTAACGTTTTTTATAGCTAAGATTAGCGATTTTATAATTACTTTTTTAGCCCGCTCTTTTATAAGCCCTAACGCCTTAAATATAAAGGATATAAGTAAGCGTTTAAGCTTTATAAAAACGAGTTAGCTATCCTTTATAGCTTTAAGTCTTTTAGTAAGAGTTAAAACCTTTAAGTTTAAGCCTTTATATAAACCTACGTCGCTTTTTATAACCGCGCTTAAGCTAACGGATTCGACTTAAATTACGGTACTATAAAAGACGGCCTATACTACCCTTTTTAAATACTTAACTTAAATACCTCGCCTCTTAGCCTTATACTATAGCGTAGTTTAAACGGCCGGTTTCGCGGCAACTTAGCTATACCTCCCGCTTAGCTCTTACTATCTAAAAGCCCTTACTGCCTTTATATTTTTTAAAGCATAGCTAGAAATCTTAACTAGCGGAATAACTAGCTAATACTTAATGCCCTTAAGTTAGCTAACCTCGCTATAGTCTTAAGATCTATAGTAGCTACTATAGCTAGTAAAAACCCGCTTTACCTAAATAACTAAAACTATATTCGCGCTATTCTTAACTATATATTTAAAGCTAAGCTTAATTAGTTTATAGCTAGGTTTATAGTAGCGTTTTAAGCTATTATAGCTAAAACCCCGTCTTATTTTATACGCGGTCTAGCCCGCGCTATAAAATCCCCCTCTTAGCTATAGCCACTATAGGCTTTAAAGACTTATTTAGTCCCGCTTAGTAAACGCTTTTCCCCCCTGCCGCTATGCTAAGCTTAGCTATATAAAGGTATATAAGCGCCTTATTATAGTTTATCTACTATCCCTCCTTAAGTAAAAGAGATAGCGATAATTAGCCTTACGATATATTCCGCCGCCCGATTTTATAAAAGCTACTAATAGTTACTAATATAATCCTTAATAGGCCCGGCTTTTTAAGCTTATACTCTAGCGATAAGATTATAATAATTAAAAGTTTTTACTTCGCTATAAACTATACTAAGTTTTACTTATAAACTTATAAAAAGTTTAAATATAACTTAACTTTAACTTAAGCGATAAAATTCCTAAGCTTTAATATCCGCTTTATTAGCCGTACTAACTATACGCTTTATATTTTTACCTTTAAAGCTACCTTTATAAAGAGGTTTTTTAAGACTATTAAATATATTTAAAACCTTAAAAGCGAGGAGTTAAGTATTAAGGCTATTAAGGACTTTATTACCCGCTTTTAAGTAAGTATATAAATATTTAATACCTTAGTACTAACTATACTTATTAATATTAGCGGGATGGCCTACCTTAACCTTAATACCTTCTTAATAGCTAAACGCGTGTTAGTTAGCGGAAAGGCGTAAGTAATAGCGCTATATAAAAAGGATAATAAGTCGAAAAGCTTAGTAATAAAAGGTAAGGGATAGCTATAATAGTAGTAGTAAGTAAGATATAATATCTCGCTTATAAGCGGCTAATAAAGCTAATACGTAATATAGGAAACTTAATAAAGAATTAAAAACGGCGTAGAGGGTAAGTAAGATTATAATATAAGATAAGGCTTAAATAAAGCTAGTCTCTTATAATATATCCTGCTAGGGAAATTAAATATTCCCCGGCGCGGAGACTTTTTATTGCTTAATAAGTGCCCGGATATACGCTTTAAAAAAGAGTTAAAAACCTTACTATACGTTTTAGCTAAATACGCTAATTGCTTTAAAAAAATAAAGACGCACGACTAAATAAGTAATAAGGATTTATAATAAAGCCGCTTTCTTAATATCTTAAGCTATTTAGCTACTATTAGCTAGATAGGCCGAAAAAACTATTAAAAAGATAAGGATATCGTACTATTAATATAGTATAAAGACGCCGCTATAAAGCTATTACTTAGCGCCCCCTTTACTTTATTTTTACTTTAAACTAATAAGGATATTAGCTTTTCTTTCTTACTTAAAGGAGTTATAACGGAATTTAAATAGCTATAACTAAACTCCTTACTTTACTTTTAAGGAGCCTTATAAAACCCCGCGATAAGAATACTTAAAGCACGTACTATAAAGGCTTAAAAGCTTATTTAACTATAGTTTACAATATCTTTAACTATAAAAGATACTATAAAAACTACTAAGCGTATTCCGCCGGTATCTTTAAGGGATATTAAGGGATTTCCGCGGGATATCTTAATTATAGTTCGACCCGTTTTTAACTATAAAAGCACCTTATAAGATATAAGATAAACTTTACTACGATTTATAAGGGATATTTAAGGATATTTAAAGGATTTCCCTAATTATAGTTTATAGTATTTCCGACTAAGCTTATACTTAGTTTATTAAGTAATTTTATAAGGATATTTACGGTCTATCTACGTACTAATAATAAATAAAAAAATAGTATAGTTAGGAATCCTTAAAATTAGCTTAAAGAACTAAGTATATAGTAGCTAGCTATACTTTAAAAAAAAGATAAGCTTTTTACTATTTCTAAACCCTTATATACGTTTATATATAGTAATTAGTTTATTATACTAGCTTAATTAGCGGTAATTAGTCCGTAGTACTAGCCTTAACTAGTAGTAATTAGTCCGCGCCTTATTCCCTTATCCTTATACTTTAAAGCGTAGCACTTTTTATCGCTAGACTCTTTTACTTATTATTTCTTTTATATAGCGCTATTACTTATACCTTTTTACTAACTAATACGCGTTTAGCTACTAAGAAGGTATTAAAGCAAGGCGAAGTCGTTCCGCTAATAGTAATAAGAATAGTTAGTATTAAGGTATTAAACGTTTATATTCTTACTTAAAAGCGGGTAATAAAGTCCTTAATAGCCGTATTACTTAACTCCTTACTCTTAAGGTTTTAAATATATTTAATAGTCTTAAAAACCCTCTTTATAAAAAGGTCCTTAAAGGTAAGAATATAAAAAGCGTAGTTAATATAGCTTATAAAGCAGATATTAAACCTTAAGAACTTTATCGCTTAAGATAAAGTTAAGTCGCGCTTAGATTTCTTATAAGCTTATAAGTAAAACTTAGCATAGTTTATAGCTAAGTAAAAACTCTTAATTATTATAATCTTATCTTTAAAATATAGTCTTATAAAGCTAAGCTTATTAAAGATCGTATTAGTTATTATTAATAGCTTTTATAAGATTAAGTAATAAAATATATTATAAACTTAATTATCGCTATTTATTTTAATTAAGGAAGGGTAGCGGATAGATTATAATAAGGCGCTTATATATCTTTATATAGCTAGGCTAAGTATAGCGGCTAAGGGGAAGAGCGTGCGTTAAGCGGGACTAAAAAAGCCCTTAAAGCTTATAGCGGCTATAAGCTAAAAGGGGGATTTTATTACGCGGGCTTAACTATATATAAAGCAAGATAAAGTTTTTACTATAATAGCTTAAAACGCTATTATAAACCTAGTTATAAACTAGTTTAGCTAAGCTTTAAATAAATAGTTAAAGATAGCGCGGATATTATTTTAATCGTTTAGCTAAAGCGAGTTTTTACTAGCTATAGTAGCTACTATAATATTACGGAACGTAAGATATAAGCGCTCCGGCTACTTATATGTCGGTATATAAGATATAAGCATATAGACAATAATTAGCGTCCTAACCCCTAACTAGGGCCGGGGCGAGACCTTTTAGCAGTGCGGTATTATCGCTTTATCTCTCTATAGTAAATAGTAGCAATTCCTTTAGCGTAGGTTTAATCCCCGCGCGAGAAAGTAGACCTAAAGTCCGTATAGAAATAAGGCTCCCCCCGGGCGCGCGTAATAATATAAGCGTGCGTAGCTTTTAGCTACCGGCTTAATAAACCGGGGAGGTCCCGTCTTATAAATAATAAGGACGTTATTATCTTTCCTTTCGAGGCGGCAATTATTATAAAACGTAAGATATAAGCGCTCCGGCTACTTATATATCGGTATATAAGATATAAGTATATAGACGATAATTAGCGTCCTAACCCTTAACTAGGGCCGGGGCGAGACCTTTTAGCAGTGCGGTATTATCGCTTTGTCTTTCCGTAGTATATAAATCTTAAGACTATATAAGGTTAGCTAGCTTAAGAGCATTAAGTATTAGCTAGTTATTCCGCTAATAAAGGTTTTTAGCTATACTTTAAAAAATATATAAGCGGCGGGGGTTTTAAGCTATAAAAACTAAGTAAGACGTATAGCTAAGTTATTATAAAAGCGGCTATCTAAACTACGCGGTAGTATAAGGCCGGGGGGTAAGTCGTTTAAGTTAAGCGTTTAAAGAAAGTAGTATAAGCTATCCTTTATAGTATTATAATTTAAGTCAAGCTTATTAGCTTAAACGCGGCTATAAAAAGTAGTATAGGTTTATATAAAGGCTTAAACTTAAAGGTTTTAGCTCTCGCTAAAAGACTTAAAGCTATAAAGTATAGCCGCCTTATTTTTATATAGCTTAAGCGCCCGCTTATATCCTTTATGTTTAAGGCGTAAGGGCTTATATAAAAGCAAGCTAAAAAGGTAATTGCGGAATAGCTACTCTTAGCTATAAAAGATGTTAAATAATAAAAGGATATTTAAATAAAAGTATAAAGATTATAAACTTATATTAAAAGAGGCTATATATATAAAAGTAAGTAAGATATAGTAGGCTATAGCTAGTAGTTAAGAGAAGTATAGTTATAAAAAAAGAAAGGAAAGAGAAGAGGTTAAATAATAAAGAGAATTTATATAAGTATACTATAAAGCTAAAAAGGCCTTATTACTTAAGGTAAACGGCAGTATATTATAATTAAAATAATTAATTACTTTAAGCGCGGTAAGTTATAGTTTTTTATAACTTATAATAGCCTTTAAGTCTTATACTTAAGCTTAACCGCTTAATTCTCTTAGCTAAAGAGTTTTATATTAAGTTATAAACGCTACTTTTATACTTCTATTTAAACTACTTTAATAGCTAACTCTTTTTATACTTTTTTAAAGGCCTTTATAATCTTTAATAAAAAGACTGCTTTTTTATCTACTTATAAGTTATAGCTACTTAGCTAGCCTTTTTAAGCTATAAAAAACTCCTTTTATAGTTTTCCGCCGCCTTTTTTTATTATATAAGTTTATAGGATTTATTTAACTTCTTATTCGTTTAAGTAAAGCGTTCTTTTATCTTAAACTAGCTTAAAGCATATAGCTAGCTTATTTACTAGCTATAGTTATATTACTAAAACGATTAAATAGATATTAAGGGACCTTTTTATATTTAACTAGTATATAAGCTATCTTACTTTAGTAGTAACTTTAAACGGTTTAGTACGTTTCTCTTAAAGCTTTACCGGTTTACTATCCGCAATATAATAACTTTTAGTAAGCTATAGTTAAACTTAATTACTAAGCTTTAATTTTAATAAGCCGTGTTTCTTATTATATCTATTCTTTATAGCGGCTTAAGTATAAGCGATAGCTAACTTAGCTTCTTTTTATAAAACCTCTTAGTTTCGTAAATATAAGTAGTTATTAAAGAACTTAAGACCGTTATTTATTCTTATTTTTATAATAAGCTTACTTAAAGCTATATAAATTACTAAAAAGAAAGAGTTATTAAGGCTAAACTAAAAAGCTATTAGTATATTAGTTTAGTATAAGTTTAAGAAATCGGCTATAAAAAATCGTAGCGCGATTTATATAGTTTAGTTTCGCTTTTTTAATAAGCTATTAATTTTAAGGTGCTAAGTAGTAAATATAAAAAGCTTCGATCTTAAGGCTTATTATAAAGTCCGCTAAAATATTAAAGTAAACTTTACGTTTTAGTTAAAGATTATCCCGTTTAAAATCCCTTAATTAACATAAAGTAGCTTAGTATATAACGCTTATACTTAGTCTTTTACTATAAACTAATTACTACTTAAAAATAAGAAATATATCTTTTAGAATTTATTAGTTATAGTTAGTAAGGTATAAAAAAGGTTCTTAATAAGATCTTTTTAAAAGGATTACTTAGCTTAAACTACTAAGAGCTTAGTAATAAAGTTTATTACTATTATATAGTATAAAACCGGTAGGCTTTAAATAAAGATAAGCTACTTTAACGTCTTACTTTAATTAGTTTAGTTATAGTAGTAAGCGTTATAGCTATCTATAACTTTACTTATATATTTACTAAGCTATAAGATTAAAAAGCTCTGAAATAGATCTTACTATATATAGGTATAGCTAGTATAAAGATATTTAGCGTAAGCGTCTTTAACGATTTCCTTAGCATAAGTCTTAAGAATATATAGTTTTTAGCGTTTATTATTCTTTATAAGGTATAGTAACCTTTATAATTAAAAGAATAAGAGTTTAAGGATACCGTTTTTATTACTAAGTTATATAATAATCTTTACTTATTATATATCCTTCGCGTATCTATTAATAATTTTTTAGCGGAGCGGCAATTTAATTAATACTTTTATATAGAGGAATATATAGTTTATTATCTTATCTTCTTAAATATATTTTTATTTACCTTCTTAGTTTAAGGGTACTAGCTTATTATCTTAATATAGTAATTATAAAAAAGCGTTTAGCATAACGTTTTTAACGCTTAAAATATAGCATAACTTAAGCGGGAATTAGCTTAAGTATTATAAGGCGAGGACTAGCTTATTATTAGATTTTATACTAATAAAAAATAGAAGTTTTTAGTATACGATTTTATAAGTACTTATATAATTAGTAAAGATAACTACTTATAGCGTTTTAACGGATAATATTATAGTGCGTAGCTTATAGACCGCTTATACTAAACTAGCTACTTTAAGCTTTATAAGCTAGTATTAAGGCTCTCCGCTTTTAAAAGCACGGCCTAAGTAAATAATAAGCTAGACCTTAGTTTAAGCTAATAAAGTCTTTTTATCTTATTCCGTGCCTTCTTTTAAGTAAAAAGCTATAGCCGCTACTTTATATTTTTAAGATATATCGATTTAAATAAATAGTTATTAAGTAAGGTTAAAGTAGTAAATCGTTTAAAGCTTAGTAAGTTTTTTAGTTAAACTTATAAAGGCCTTTTATTTTTCCGGAGTAAGCTAAAAAGCGGCTTTTACGGTATATTATACTTATTTTTAGCCTTTAAAAAGGACTCTTTTTTCCTATCTTACTTAAAGTAGCTCCGTTTTTCGTTTTTATAAGATATTAACTTCTTTAGCGAAATATAAGACTATATAGCGTAGCTATTTAATAAGGCCGATCTAATTTTTAAGCTATTAAAGGTTTTTTAAGAATGCAATATACCTTAAAGCTTATACGCGTTTTTTTATATTTATTAAGCTAATAGCGTTAACTTTTAATCTAAGGAGTTCTATAAATAAAAACGCTTAAAAGGACTTTAGTCTAAATAAGGTAATATTATAGTTATTAAAAGTATAGAATACTGCCTTAAAGTATTTAAGGTATTTTTTAGCTATATTTAAGTAGATAATAATATTATTAATATAGGGCGCCGCGTATTCTTAGTATTTAAAAAGGACGTTATAAATAAACGTTTAAATATAGACTAAGAAGTTCTTAAAGCTTATAAGTATTATAAGCGATCTTTTTAGCTTATAATAGCTTAAAACTATAAACCTTTCTTAATAGTCTTAGTAAACTAAGAACTAATAAAAAAACAATTATACTTTTACTATATTAATAAACTTCTTTCCTTAATAGCGTTTAATTATATTGCCTTAAAGCGGTATTAAAGTTAACTTTAAAGGTAATAATAGTATTAATCCTTTATAAGTCTATAACTACTTATCCCTTTTCCTTTCCGTTTACTATCTTTTATACTATAAATATTAGCGCCGTAAATAAAGTTAGCCTATAAACGTATTTTAATTGTTCTTACTTAGTTAGCTAGTTAAATATTATATTTACTACCTTTTTATTCTTATCGCTTAGCGGATATAATCTTAATATAACTTATTTATATTACTATTCTTTTTTTATAGGAATGCGTATATATTTAAACTTATCTATATATATTACTCCCTTATTTTTTTAAAGCTAAGGAAATAATTAAAGGATATTTTAAACCTTTAATACGTATTTTAAGTCCTTAGCGTAAATCTAAACGCCTTTATTTATAATAAGTTTAAGTAAGTCCTTAGTTTAGCCGATTTTAAGCTTATAGTTTACTATAAGATCTTTTTATAGAAAGTACTGCGGAGAAATAGTACGATAATACCGCACTGCTAAAAGGTCTCGCCCTAGCCTTAGTTAAGGGTCGGGACGCTAATTATCGTCTATATGCTTATATTTTATATATTAATATATAAGTAGCCGGAGCGCTTATATCTTATATTCTATAATAATTACCGCCTTAAAAGGAAAGATAATAACGTCCTCGTTATCTATAAGACGGGACCTCCCTAGTTTATTAAGCCGGTAGCTAGAAGCTGCGCACGCTTATATTATTACGCGCGCCTAGGGGGAGACTTATTTCCGTACGGACTTATAGGTCCACTTTCTCGCGCGGGGATCGAACCTACGCTAAAGGAATTGCTACTATTTGCTATAGAGAAATAGTGCGATAATATCGCACTGCTAAAAGGTCTCGCCCCGGCCTTAGGTAAGGGTCGGGACGCTAATTAACGTCTATATACTTATATCTTATATACCGATATATAAGTAGCCGGAGCGCTTATATCTTACGTTCCGTAATAGAAAGTCCTTAGCGACGTTTATTTTATTTAGGTTTTTTATAAGAACTTCCGCTAAGGGAGTAAAAGTATTAACCTCTTTATATAGCTAAAACTGCTTATTAAAGTTTATAGTTATCCTTACTTTTTAGCTTTAGCAAAGTATTAATAGTTCTTTAAAATAGTTAATTGCTATAAAGTTCTTATAGTCTTATATTATTATTTAAGTAAGCTTAAGGTTATTAAGGAAGAATATTATATTATGCCTTAATAGTAAGGCTTAGACTTATATAAGTAAGGTATAGCTAAAACTAGCTAAAATCGTTATAATAACTAAGTAAATTACTTATCTTTATATCGCTAGTCTTACTTAAACTATTTTAACTTTAGCTTCGATCCCTTTATAAGCCTTAATTTAAAAGACTAATATAAAGTTAATAAAGTCCTTTTAATAAAGACTAAAAAAATCTTAGCTAATTAATATATTAGCCGCTAAGCGTTTTATTATTTAAGCGCTAATCTTTACTTTTATAACTTTAAGGCTACTATTTAGCCTTCTTAGTATATATAAAGTAAACTTTACTTATTTAATAATAGCCGTTCTTTTTACTTTTTAAATACGAATTCGTTAAGAGAGGTTTATAATTATATTTTAAAAGGTCTTTATTAAGTTAGCTTAAATAAAGCTTTAGTTTACCTTAGTATCCGTATAGGCTTTAATGCTTATCCTAGGCCCTTCTTTTCTATAAACTAATAAGCGTATATAAGTAAATCGTAACGGCTTGTTAAAGCTTAATAGTAAAACTTTAAAAGAAGCCTTAACTATTTTAACGCTTTATAGCTTTTAAATAACTACTTATTATACTAATCTACGTCCTTATATAGTTATATCTTAACTAAGGTTAAGAGGGTATTTATTTTCGATATATTAGTAAAGTTTATTCTTTAAAGGGAATGCTTTTCCGTAAAATCTATATACTTTATTAGCCTCTTAAACTAAGTTTATTATAATACAGATTATAGTTTTCTTTAAGCTTTTATTAGTATTTATATAAGCTCCTTTTATATTATACTTTTTAACTTTTAAATAGTTATTAATCTTTACTATAGTTCTTTCTTTAATTATAAAGTATACTTAGTCTAGCTTTAGTATTAATAAGTATATAGTTTTAAAAGTCCTTTTTCTCTTAAGCTAAAAGACCTTAGCTTATATTCTTAGCGATATAAATAAGTTTCTCCCTTAACTTAATAAACGCTATAAAGCTTATAGTATATCCGCCTTTATTAAGCGGTTTATAAATATAACTTATAGTCTTAATAAGCCCTTAATAAATAGTAAAGGCGTCTTAAACTATTCTTTAAGTATATATAAAGTACGGCTAGTTAGTCCTTACTATTTTATAAGTTAGACTTATTTCCTTTATACTAATAAGTACTTTTAAGATCCTTAAGTATATTTAACTTATAGTTAAGGGAGAATTTCGTTATATTCGTTAATTTATTTATTAATATCCTTATTTCTTATTAAACGGTATAAAGATTCTTATAAATAGACGTTTAGCGTTAAGTAAATTATTAAATTTAAGTAGTTAAGCTAATAAAGCGCGGCCTTAGCTTTATATTATAAGCGCGAGATTAAAGATAAAAAGTTAAACCTTATTACTATATTTTAAATAGTTAAGTGCTTTTTATTAAGTGCTTATATCGCTATATTTAAGTAAATCTTAAACCGTTTTTATAAAGCAGAGATTTATTAGCTTAGTTTAACGCTAGGCTCGCTAAGCTCTTTTTATTATAGTTTTAAAAGGTCTACGGAATACTATTTTACCGCGCTTTCTTATAAAAAAAGGGCAATTAAATAGCTAATTTATTTATTTAAGCCTCGCCTTTATTAGCGTTTTAACGGATAAGGTTAATAAAACAGTCTACTCTTTAAAATATACTAGCCTTATTATCTTCTTAAATGTTATTAAAAGATACTTTTAGCGGTCTTAATAAGTTAAATCTCTTTATATCCTTAGCTTATAGTTAAGGTTTTTCTTAAATATTAATAAGCGCGTCTTTCTTTCTTAGTACTTTAAGAGATTAAGGAATTATTTATTAAATATTATTACTATTTTTATTAAAGGGCTTAAGGCTATACTTAATCTTAATATCTACGCGCTAAGTATAAATAGGTTTAGCGTATTTAAAGTATTACTTACTATATCTTCGTTACTTATTATTAAATTCTTAGTTTTAATACTTTTACTAAGTGCTTAACTTTTTATTTTATACGTATCTCGGAATCTAGTACGCTATAAAGCTTTAAACGTAAAAGGCTTATTTTAATTAATTAAGAGTTCCGAAAAGACTTTAATTAGCGCGGTTATAGCAGATAGGGCTAAATAATAATACTAAATTAAGAAACTACTAAGTATCCTTTAAAGCGGATTTCTAGTTAAGGCCTATAAACTAAACTTTATTAATAATATATAGTAAAAATATCCGCTAAGCTTATTATCTTAAAGAAAAAGTAGCTTTATTATAAGCTTAATTTAAAGCGTATTTAGTAAGCGGAGAGCTAAAAGGTTTAAAAGTTAGCTTATCCTTACTTTTCTTTTTTAAAGATAATTATAAGAGAGTGATTTTACTACTTTAATAAATCAGCTATTTAATCCTTACCTAATTAGCTAAGCATAGGGGGGTTTATAAATTATACAAAAACCCGCATTAAATAGCCTAGCTTCGGCTCGTTATTTTCCAAGTCCCTACGTCCTTATACGATATCTATAACGTTATATACAGAACTAAGGAGGTTAGGGTGGCTAGATAAAACAAAGATCCGCACTAACCTTAACTAACTTCAAACACGAATTGCCGCATAAGGAAGGGACATCCAGCCACGGGGTAAAATGCTTTAAAATCAACATTCCTCGGGCTTTAAGACCGCCCGAAGGCCGGTCCGGATATGTCACTCCGTTCCCTCACATTTATCTATAAAAGGCGAATCTCCCGCCACTAGATAGCTAGAGATTCTATAAGCACTCACGCACTTAATTCTTTATCAATAAATTCTAGCTAAATCCTGCCTTACATAACATCGACTCCTTTATCACGTGACATCACGTTTCTCCCTGATTTCTCCACAATTTTGCTGCTGCTCTAACCTTTAACAAAAGCCTTCCGGAGGATAAGAAGTTCTTCTTTTAATATATTATAAAGGGGCCCTTATAGTAGTAACGGCTCCTTACTATCTTTATTTAAGGTAAGGTAAATCTTATAGTCTATACTTAATTTAAAAAAAGGCTACTTAAGCGCTTTAGTTAGTATAAAAAGGTTTAAATAAGCTTATAGTACTTAAGCTAGTGCTACGGAGAAACAGTGTAATAATACCGCACTGCTAAAAGGTCTCGCCCCGGCCTTAGTTAGGGGTTAAGACGCTAATTATCGTTTATATGCTTATATCTTATATACCGATATATAAGTAGCCGGGACGCTTACATCTTACGTTCCGTAATAGCTAGGATATAGTCCGCGAAGTTAATAAGCGTCTTTAGTTAAAGGGCCCTCTTTATATCCTTTATTATAATTACCCTTATATTAAGCGCTTATTATTGCCCTTAGCTATTTTTTTACGCCTTTTCTTATTAGCACTTTACTGCGAAGATAAAGGTGCTTATTAGCTTCGCTTTTTAAATATTCGCAATCTTCGCGGCTTCCTTTAATCCTTAAAGGCCGATTTAAATCCCCGCTTTTCTATACTAAATCCGGTCTCTCTTAACATTACAAACTACCTCGTTCTTCTTTATCTATAGTCTCTTTAAGAATATATTATAGCTTAACTTTAATACTATATAGGCAAATATCTATTTTAAGTGCTTATTAATATTTATTTCGAACGCTATAATCCCTTTTATTTAAAGCGTTAGTATATACTTTAAAAAAGGCTATAGTAGCCTCCTTATCTTATCTAAAACGGGCATCCGTAGCTTTATTACTACCCCCTTACTTACTATAGTATAGTAGTTATAGCCTATATTTATAAGTATATTAAGCCTTTTCTTTTTATTAATACTAACCTTAAGCTTAACCTTTAAGCCGTTTACTATTTCTCTTTCTCCTTTAACGCCTAACTTCGCGCTAAGGTTCCTCTTTTCTTAAATCGGAATTTACTTTAGTTACCTCCTTAGCTATAGCTACGGCTACTTATAAAGTTTCTTCCTTCTTCTTTTTATAAAACAGGCGATATACCTTATTATCTTATAAGCAAAATACTTTTATATATTAAGCTAGCTTTATCCTCCTCCTAGCTAAGCTATAGCGTTAATTTAACTTATTAAGGTATCGCCCTTTAAGTTTATTTAGTTTTTAGTCGCCCCCCTTATTGCCCTTTTTTAGCTTAAAAATAGCTACTTAGTTTACTAAACCCTCTTTAGCTTTACTATAATTTACGCTACTTAATTAATATACGCTAAAAAGCTTAAGGTTAAAAGGTTAACTATCGCGAGTACCTCCTTAAAGTAAAGGCTTAAGGCGCTTTTTTAAAATACGATCTATATATTATATAGCTATAACCCCCCTCCCGCTTCGAAAAGCCTTTATTTAAACTTAAGGAGAAACGCCGCGAACGTTTAGTTCTCTCCTTATTTAATTATACGGATAGCTACCGCCGCTTATAATTAAATATTAATATTAAGGTAAAATAAATCGAGGTACTTAAGGAATTCCTATTAATCGTAACCTTAATCCGCACTAATACTATCGTAAGTTGCTATAGTTTACTATAGCCTTATATTTAAAAAGTTATAGATTAAGTAAAAGCCCTTCTTTAAGCTTAAGAAGAAGTCTTAATCGATCTTATACTTTTCTTATATATATTATACTTAAGGCGTAAAGTAGCGATACTAGCTGTTAAACTTTCCCGGCGCTAAAAGTAGCTTCTGCTAATCTTTTTTATTTATCGCTTCCTTCTTTATTATAGGTATTACGGCCCCCGTTATTATATTATAAAGTAGTATTAAGCTACTAGTTAGTAAGCTAGCCCCTGCTTATATATACGTTCTTACTATCTTTTTTAGCTTTTATATTAAGGCTTTAAACTAGCTTATTAGCTATTAAATCTACTAGTAGCTTACTAAAACTTAATAGCTTATTTTAATAGCCCTTACTTATAATAAGAGGATTGCTTATTTAACCTTAGTTTAAATATCGGCCTCTTTTATCCCTCCCTCTTACCTTATTTAAGTATAGCCCCTTTATACTAAGTAGGCTTCTTACTCGCGCTATATTATAGATAGTAAGTCTTTTTTTAGGTTATATAACCTTATTTAAAAGGAGCTTTAAATATATTAAGGGCCTATATATACTTAATTTAATAGTATATAGCTAAATAATTATTTATTTAAAGCTAAGGAGGGAAAGGGAAATCTCTATTTAGGCTACGTAGCTTCTTACTTTATAAAGATCGCTTAAGTAACCTATACTTAAGTCGAGTTTAGGTTAAGGTCGGGCTAAGTTTAAGTAAAGTCTTATATAACTTTAGCTATATATCGGCCTAACTTTAAGTTATTTACTATAGTATAACTATAGCTCTAACTATAGTATAGCTTATAATAAAAAGGCACTTATAATAATTAACCTTTAAACTTTAGGCTTTTTAGCGTATATTATATTAATAGCGTAAATTATAATAAAGCTAAAAAGGGTTTAGTAAACTAAGTAGCTGTTTAAAGGCTAAAAAAAGTAATAAGTAAAGCGACTTAAGATTAAAAAGACTTAAAAGGCAATACCTTAATAAGTAAAATTAATACTATAACTTAGCTAAAAAGAAGATAAGGCTGACTAAATATAAAAAGGTATTATACTTATAAGACAATAAGGTATATTACCCGCTTTTATAAGAAAAAGAAGGAAAAAACCTTATAAGTATTTATAGCTACCGCTAAAAAAATATTATTAAAGTGTAAATCCGCTATATACGTTAATAATATTACTATATAATAACTAGCGCGTAATGTTTTTATATAGTTAAACGGATAAACATTTTATAGTTATAAGCCTAGCTTCCGTATAGTATCTTATTTTATTTTTAACGGAGGTATAGGTTTTTTACCGTAGTATATACGCGGGTTTTTTACTATTATATCTCTTATACTATGTATATTAAGATAAGGAGGCTATTAAAGTATAAATCCGCGAAATACGTGAATTATCTTACTATATAATAACTAGCGCGTAATTTTTACGGATAGACATTTTATTTAATTTAAGTAGATTTTAATTTTAAAAATAAGGAACCTTAGCGTAAAATCTAGCTTTAAGGGAAAAGGGGAAATAGTAAACGGCTTAAAATTTAATAAAAAAGCACTTTATACTAAACTTAATACTACTTAAGGTAAATATTAATAAGAAAAAGGGGCTTAATATACTTATAAATATAAGCTATAACTACTATATTATAGTAAGAAAGAAGGTAGTAATAAAGCTATAAATACTTTTTAAAAATAAAATAAGAAGGCTATTATAGCTTTTTTTAAAGGACGTACTAATACTTTAAATAAAGGGAATTATAGCGTTTAAGATAATAGTTAAAGGTAACTTAAAATAGATATTTACTTATATAGTACTAAAGTTAAGCTATAATATATTCTTAAGGAGACTATAAATAAAGAAAAATAAGGTAGTTTATAATATTAAGAGGGAGCGGATTTAATATAAAAAGGTAAGGATTTAAATCGGCTTTTAAAGATAAAAAGAAGCCGTAAAGATCGTAAATATTTAAAAGGCGAAGCTAGTAAGCGCCTTTATCTTTACGGCGGAGTATTATCGAAAAAAGGCGTAAAAGGACAGCTAAAAGTAGCAATAAGTATTAAATATAATAGTAATTATAATAAAAAAAAGCCTTTTAGCTAAAAGCGCTTGTTAACTTAGCGGACTATATCTTAGCTTAAGTATTATAAGCTTACTTAAACCGCTTTAAACTAGTTAAAGCGCTTAAATAGCCTTTATTTTAATTAAGTATAAACTATAAGATTTACTTTACTTTAAATAAGGATAGTAAAAAGCTACTATTACTATAAAGGCCTTTATATAATATATTGAAAAAAGAGCTACTTATCTATTAAAAACCCCTAAAGAAGTTATTAAAGGTAAAACTTATCCGCTTAAGTAGCTTATTAGCTTTAGCGCTAGTACTATTTATAAAGAAAGCTAATAGCCGCTTATACTTTTATTATAACTACTAAGCTTTAAATATAATTATAAAGAAAGACTAGTATATACTACTACTAATTATAAAAACGCTAAGGATATTAATAAAGGTATATTAGTTTATAAAACTTAATATTATTATAGCGTTTTATAAGATTAAAATCGCGAAGGGCTATAAGTTTAAGACGGCTTTTAAAATAAAGTTTAGCTTATTTAAGTAATAAGTATACTTGTTTAGCTTTATAAGGATGCTAGCTACCTTTAAACGCTATATTAACTAAGTATTTAAAGACTACTTAAATAGGTTTGTTATAGTATATATAAATAACGTAATAATTTACTTATTAAAGTCGCTCTAAGATTAATAAGAAAAATTAATAAAGGTATTTAAAAAGCTATTAAAAGCGGGCCTTATATTAAACCTAAAGAAATACAACTAAAGAGAAAGAAAGTAAAGGACTTAAGCTTTATTATATAAGCTAAAAGTAAGGTTTAATATAACTTAAAGAAGATTTAAGCTATTTAAATATAATAAGTAATATAAAACATAAAAAGCGTTTAAAGTTTCTTTAAGTTTGTAAACTACTACTATAACTTTATCCCGCTTTATATTAAAGCTTTATAATACTTAAATAGTCTTTATAAAAAGAATGTAACCTTTTTATAAACTAATAAGTATTAAGCCGCATTTAAATTTAAAGTATTACTATTTCTATATATATATATCTCTATTTATATATCTATATATCTCTATTTATATATATATATATA
>JAPEBW010000618.1:0-45078 GCA_027405785.1 Ophiocordyceps robertsii
AGCGCAGCTTAGTAGTATAATTAGCGCAGCTTTTATAAAGGGTCGGCTTAAGTATAAAGGTATAATAAACCTTACCGAACTAAGTATAATACCTTAATTAACTAAGTATATTACCTTAACTAACTAAACGTAATACTTAAATTAATAATATAATTATTTTATTTAGATTTAATTTTAATTCGATTTAAGTTATAATAATAATTATAAATTAAGATTTAATTAAATTATTATAATAAATATTTAACTTAATATAATATTTATACTTTAATAGTTATAAGTTATTATTATTATTATAAGTTATTATTATTATTATTAGTTATTATTATTTAGTTATTATAATAATAATTAGCTATATATAATAATTATATATATATATATTTACCTTATTTATTTTTCTTTATATATTAACTTAAAATTAATCTTTTTATAACCTTTTTATAACTAATTTATAATATTGTATTACGCCTAAATAAAATTAATTTTTAATAAGTATAAAATGAATTTTAATAGTAAATAAGCAAAATAAATAAAATAAGCAATACTTAAATAGTAAGTAGCACTTTTTAAAAGATATAATACTAAATATTATCTAAAATAAAGTTAGTATTAAAAAATAACTTTAAAGCTAAGATATAAGCTAATAAGAAATAAGTAAATAAGATAATCCTTTACTTAAAGAAGGGTTTTTTATTGCTATTAAGCTTATAAATAGCTTTACTTTTATATAAATAACTTCTAAAATTAATTTAAGTTTAAATATTTATTAATTTTAATAAAAAGTAAAGTTCTCCTTTAAGTTAGCTTTATATTACTACTATAAAAGAGTATATAAAAAAGTAGTTAAGTATTATAATAATTACTATAAGAAGTTATTAATAAGTATATTAATAAACTATTAATACTTTAATAAAAAAAAGAGAATGAGTTTAAAATTAATATTAAATTAATTAAGCTAATACTATAACTTTATAAACAGCGCTTACTTAAATTAATCGCTTTATAAGCTACGAGGCATAATAATATAGCTACTAGCTTTAAAGCCGCTTACTTTTATACTACTTACTATTACTGCTATATTACGGAATCTAAATAGCTACGCTTAAACTCCTTACTTTACTTTTAAGAAGCCTTATAAAACCCCGCGAAAAGAACGCTTAAAGCATATACTATAAAAGCTCGCTTAAAGAGATATAATAAACATTATTAGTTAAACCTTACTAAGGTTTTTAAGATATAATTATAAAGGCTTAAAAGCTTATTTAATTATAGTTTATAACATTTTTAACTATTAAAAACACTATAAAAACTACTATGTAAATTCTGCTAATATCCTTAAAAGACATTTAAGGATTTTTATAAGATATTTTAATTATAGTTTAGCCTGTTTTTAACTATAAAAATACCTTAAAAGATATAAGATAAACTTTACTATGATATTTTTAAGATATTTAAAGATATTTAAAGGATTTCCTTAATAATAGTTTATAGTATTTTTAATAAGGCTTATACTTAGTTTATTAAGTAATTTTATAAGAATATTTATAGTTTATTTATATATTAATAATAAATAGTAAGATAATATAGTTAAAGATCTTTAAAATTAGCTTAAAGAACTAAATATAAAGTAGCTAGCTATATTTTAAAGAAAAGATAAGCTTTTTACTATTTTTAAACCTTTATATATACTTATATATAGTAATTAGTTTATTATACTAGCCCGATTAATAGTAATTAGTTTATAATACTAGCTTTAATTAGCAGTAATTAGTTTATAATATTAGCTTTAACTAGTAGTAATTAGTTTATGCTTTATCCTCTTATTTTTATACTATAAAGTATAATAAATAATAGTAATTCTTATTTATTTAAACGGAAATCCTTTAAATATCTATTAAGCTAAAAATAACTATATCACATAATTAAGTACTTATCTTATAAGAAGTTAAATACTAAATAATATTTTCTTTAATAAGAAGCTTTTATTAGCTTTTAAGTCTAACTTTAATAATAAGCACCTTTTCCTTTATACGCTTATAATAAAACTTTAAGATAAGTAAGCTATAAAAGCGGAAAAAACCACGGCCTAATAAGTATATTAGTTTAATAATCTTCTTTACCCTTTTTTAAGGTATTATACCGCGATAGCTTATATAGCTAAATAAGATATAAAATAAGTCCCGCTTAGCTAAGCTAAAACTACTACTCTTTAAAAGGTAATTTGCTTTTAAAATACTAATAAAGAATAAACTATAAAATAATAAAACTTATATAATTAAGTAAACTAAATTTAGTATTACTTAAACGGATTAATTATCTTTTAAATAAAAGAAATAAGAATAAGCCGACTTTAAAACATTTTAGCTCCTTACTTATTTAATATTTTTTAGAATAAGCTTATAATAAAGCTACTTTTTCTTTAAGATAATAAGCTTAGTAAATATTTTTACTATATATTATTAATAAAGTTTAGTTTATAAGCTTTAATTAAAAATCCGCTTTAAAAGATACTTAATAGTTTCTTAGTTTAGTATTAATATTTAACTTTATTTACTATAGCCGCGATAATTAAGGCATTTTTAAGACTTTTAATTAATAAAAATAAGCTACTTATACTTAAAGCCCCGCGGTATACTGGATTTTAAGATATATATAAAATAAATAGTTAAGCACTTAGCGAAAGTATTAAGACTAAAACCTTAATAATAAGCGATAAAGATATAATAAGCGATACTTTTAGTAAGCTAAACCTATCTATACTTAGCGCGTAAATACTAAGATTAAGTATAGCTTTAAGCTTTTTAGTAAAAATAGTAATAATATTAAATAAATAATTCCTTAATCGCCTTTAAGCACTAAAAAAAGAAAACGCGCTTATTAAGCCTTAAGAAAAACTTTAACTATAAGCTAAGGATATAAAAAGATTTAACCTATTAAAACTACTAAAAGTATCTTTTAATACAATTTAAGAAGATAATAAAGCTAGTATATTTTAAAAAGTAAACAGTTTTATTAACTTTATCTGCTAAAATGCTAATAAAAGCGAGGCTTATATAGATAAATTAGCTATTAAATTACTTTAATTTTTTAAGAAGTATAGCGAAATAATATTCCGGAGACCTTTTAAAACTATAATAAGAAAAGCTTAGCTAGCTTAGCGTTAAACTAAGCTAATAAATCTCCGCTTTATAAAAAAGGTTTAAAATCCGCTAAAATATACCGATATAAGCACTTAATAAGGAGCACTTTACTATTAAAGATATAATAATAAAGTTTAACTTTAAGTCTTAAATATCGCGCTTATAATATAAAGCTAAGGCCGCGCTTTATTAGCTAAACTACTTAATTATAGTAATTTACTAAAAGCTAAATATCTATTTATAAGAATCTTTATAATATTTAATAAGAAATAAGGATATTAATAAATAGATTAATAAAGATAAGAAAATTCTTTTTTAGCTATAAGTTAAATATATTTTAAGATCTTAAAAGTACTTATTATCGCGTAAGAAATAAGTCTAACTTATAAAAAGATAAGGACCGATTAGCTATACTTTATACGTACTTAAAAGATAGTTTAAAACGCTTTAGCTATTTTTTAAAAGCTTATTAAGATAATAAGTTATATTTTTAAACTGCTTAATAAAAGCGGATATATTATAAGCTTTATAGTACTTATTAAGTTTAAAAAAACGTATTTAAATAGCTAAGGATATAAGCTAAGGTCTTTTAGCTTAAAAGAAAAGGAACCTTTAAGATTATATACTTATTAACGCTAAAGCTAAACTAAGTATACTTAATAATTATATAAAAACTATAATAAAAACTAATAACTATTTAAAGGATAAAGAGTATAATATAAAAAGAGCTTAAACGGATACTAATAAAAGCTTAAAGAAAACCGTAATTTATATTTTAGTAAACTTAGTTTAAGAAGCTAATAAAGTATATAAATTTTATAGTAAAGTATTCCCCTTAAAAATAGGCTTTATCAATATATTAAAGATAAATACCCCTTTAACTTTAGCTAAGATATTGCTATATAAAGATATAGCTTAGTATAATAAGTAGTTATTTAAAATCTATAAAGCGTTTAAATAGTTAAGGCTTCTCTTAATATTTAACTATTAAGCCTTAATAAGCCGTTATAATTAACTTATATACGCTTATTAATTTATAAAAAAGAAAGGCTTAAAATAAGTATTAAAACTTATATAGATATTAAGGTAAACTAAAGCTTTATTTAAGCCGATTTAGTAAAGACCTTTTAAGATATAACTATAAACTTCTTTTAATAAATTCCTATTTAAAAATTAAAAGAAATAGCTACTATTAAATAAGTAGAATTTGCTATATATATATTAAAAAGGCTAAATAGTAGTCTTATAATTATAAAGGTAAAGATTAGCACTTAAATAGTAAAACGCTTAATAGCTAATATATTACTTAGTTAAGACTTTTTAGTTCTTTATTAAGGGGACCTTATTAACTTTATATTAATTTAATAAATTAAGGCTAATAAAAGAATTAAAGCGAAAGTTAAGATAGTTTAGCTAAAACTAATAATATATAAATAGGTAATTTACTTAGTTATTATAACGATTTTAACTAGTTTTAGCTACGCTTTACTTATATAAGTTTTAGCGCTACTATTAAAGCATAATATAATATTCTTTCTTAACGACCTTAAGCTTGCTTAGATAATAATATAGGATTATAAAAGTTTTATAGCGATAAACTATTTTAAAGAACTATTAGTATACTGCTAAAGCTAAAAAGTAAGGATAATTATAAACTTTAATAAGTAGTTTTAGCTATATAAAGAGGTTGATATTACTACTCTCTTAACGGAAGTCCTTATAAAAAACCCGGATAAAATAAACCTTATTAAAGACTTCTTATAAAAAGATTTTATAATAAACTATAAGCTTAAAATCGGCTAAACTAAAAACTAACTTAAACTTACTATTAATAAAGGCGTCCGGATTTACGCTAAGGACTTAAAATACGTATTAAAGGTTTAAGATATTCTTAAATTATTTCTTTACTTTAAAAAGGATAAATGAGTAGTATATATAAATAAATCTAAATATATATATATTCTTTTAATAAAAAGATAGTAATACTAATAAGTTATATTAGAATTATATTTATTAAGCAACAAGGGTAAAAAGGTAATAAATAGAATATTAAGCTAGCTAACAAAATAAAGATAATGAAAATAAGTTTATAGGCTAACTTAATTTATAGCGCTAGTATTTATAGTATAGAAAATAGTAAATAAAAAGAAAAAGGGATAAGTAGTTATAAACTTATAAGAGAATAATACTATTATTACTTTAAACCCTTACTTAATACCGCTTTAAAGCGATATAATTAAACGCCTTTAAGAAAAAAGGTTTATTAATATAATAAACGTATAATCGTTTTTTTATTAGTTTTAAGTTTACTAAGACTATTAAGAAAGGTTTATAGTTATAAGCTATCGCGGGCTAAAAAGATAACTAATTATACTTATAAGCTTTAAAAACTTCCCGGTATATATTTAAAGGTTTATTAATAATATTTTTTATAAATACTAAGAATATATAGCGGCTTATATTAACGATATTATTATTTACTTTAATATAGCTAAAGAATACCTTTAATACTTAAAGGTAGTATTTTGCGCTTTTTATTATTATAATATTACTTTATCCGCATTAAAGTTCTTCTTAATATACTTATTTATATAGCTCTTTAAATTTAAGATAAACGCTATTAGCTTAATAAATATAAATAAACGTATATAAGCCTTAAAGGATATTACGTTTTTAAAGAACCTTTAATAACTTAAAAAATAAATCGGCCTTATTAAGTAGCTACGCTATATAGTCTTATATTTCGCTAAGAAAGTTAACGTCTTATAAAGATAAAAAACGGAGCTACTTTAAGTAAGATAAGAAGAAGGAGTCTTTTTAAGGGGCTAAGGATAAGTATAATATACCGCGAAAGCCGCTTTTTAGCTTACTTTAAAGAAGAATAAGCTTTTACGAATTTAACTAAAACACTTACTAAGCTTTAAACGATTTACTACTTTAACCCCGCTTAATAACTATTTATTTAAATTATTACGTCTTAAGAATATAAAGTAGTAGCTATAGCTTTTTACTTAAAGGAAGGTATAAAATAAGATAAAAAGACGCTATTAGCCCGGACTAAGTACTATGCTTTATAGTATAAGGATAAGGGGATAGGGGCCGGACTAATTACCGCTAGTTAAGGCTAGTACTATAAACTAATTACTATTAGTTAAGGCCGGTATTATAGACTAATTACCGCTAGTTAAGCTAGAATAATAAACTAATTACTATATATAAACGTATATAAAGGTTTAGAAATAGTAAAAGGCTTATCTATTCTTTAAGGTATAGCTAGCTACTTTATACTTAGTTCTTTAAGCTAATTTTAAGAATCTTTAACTATACTATCCTTTTATTTATTATTAGTATATAAATAAACCGTAGATATCCTTATAAAATCGCTTAATAAACTAAGTATAAGCCCGGTTAAAAATACTATAAATTATAGTCGGGGAAATCTCTTAAATATCCTTAAATATCCTTTAAAAATCGTAATAAGGTTTATTTTATATCTTTTAAGGTGCTTCCTTAATTAAAAACAGGTTAAACTATAGTTAAAATATCCCGCGGAAATCCTTAAATATCCTTTAAAGATACTAATAAAATCTGCTTAATAGTTTTTATAGTATCTTTTATAGTAAGAAATATCGTAAACTATAATTAAATATCGTAAACTATAGTTAAGTAAGCTCTTAACCCTTTATAATTATATCTTAAAAACCTTAGCGGGGTTTAATTAATAATGTTCGTTATATCTCTTTAAGCGAGCTTTTATAGTATATACTTTAAGCGTTCTTATCGCGGGGTTCCGTAAAGCTCTTTAAAAGTAATATAAGGAGTTTAAGCGTAGCCGTTTAGATTCCGTAATACTAAGGTTTAGCTTATTATTTACTTAAGCCGCGCCTTTTAAAGCAGAAAGCCTTAATACTAACTTATAAAGCTTAAAGTAACTAGTTTAATATAAGTAGTTTATAAGTTATATATTATAATACTATTTATAAGAATATTATAAGTAGTTATCGTTACTAACTATATAAGCACTTATTAAATCGTAAACTAAAAATCCTTATTTATTATTAATATAAAATTTAATAATAAGCTAGTCTTCGCTTTTTAATACTTAAGCTAATTCTTACTTAAGGTATACTATATCTTAAGCATTAAAAATATTATGCTAAACGCCTTTTTACGTTTACTATATTAAGATAATAGGCCGGTATTCTTAAACTAAAAAAGGAGAATTAAAACGTATTTAAGAAAACGAGATAACGGATTATATATTTCTTTATATAAAAGTATTAATTAAATTACCGCTCCGCTAAAAAATAATTAATAGATATATAAAGGATATATAGTAAGTAAAGATTATTATATAGCTTAGCGATAAAAACGGTATTTTTAGACTTTTATTCTTTTAATTATAAGAGTTACTATATATTATAAAGAATAATAAACGCTAAAAACTATATATCTTTTAAACTTACGCTAAGGAGATTGTTAAAAACACTTACGCTAAATATTTTTATACTAGCCGTACTTATATATAGTAAGATCTATTTAAAAGCTTCTTAATTTTATAGCTTAATAGATATATAAATAAGGTTATAAATAGCTATAATACTTATTACTATAACTAAACTAATTAAAGTAAGATATTAAAGTAGCTTATTTTAATTTAAAGCCTACTAGTTTTATACTATATAATAGTAATAAACTTTATTATTAAGCTTTTAGTAGTTTAAGCTAAATAATCCTTATAAAAAGATCTTATAAAGAACTTCTTTAATACTTTATAAACTATAACTAATAAATTCTTAAAGATATATCTCTTTATTTTAAGTAATAACTAGTTTATAGTAGAAGATTAAGTATAAGCGTTATATACTAAGCTACTCCGCGCTAATTTAAGGATTCTAAAAAGAATAATCTTTAATTAAGATATAAAGTTTACTTTAATATTTTAGCGGACTTTATAATAAGCCTTAAAATCGAAGCCTTTTATATTTACCGCTTAGTACCTTTAAACTAATAGCTTATTAAAAAGGCGAAACTAAACTATAAAAATCGCGCTATGATTTTTTACCGCTAATTTCCTAAACTTATATTAAACTAATATACTAATCGCTTTTTAATTTAGCCTTAATAATTCCTTTTCCTTAATAATCTATATAGCCTTTAATAAGCTTATTATAAAGATAAGAATAAATAATAGCTTTTAGTTCTTTAATAACTACTTATACTTATAAAACTAAAAGGTCTTATAAAAAAAAGCTAAGTTAGCTATTACTTATACTAAAGCCGCTATAAAAGATAAATATAATAAGAAATACCGCTTATTAAAATTTAAGCTTAGCGATTAAGTTTAGCTATAGCTTAGTAAAGGTTATTATATTATAAATATTAAACCGGCAAAACTTTAAGAAAGATATACTACGCTATTTAAAGTTATTACTAAAGTAAGATAGCTTATATACTAATTAAATATAAAAAGGTCTTTTAATATCTATTTAGTCGTTTTAGTAATATAACTATACTTAGTAAATAAGCTAGCTATATGCTTAAGCCTAGTTTAAAATAAAAGAATACTTTATTTAAATAATTAAGAAGTAAAACGAATCTTATAAAGCTATATTATTAAGAAAGACAGCGGAAAACTAAAAAAAGAGTTTTTTATAGCTTAAAAAGGCTAGCTAAGTAGCTATAACTTATAAGTAAAATAAAAAAGCGGTCTTTTTATTAAAAATTATAAAAGCCTTTAAGAAAGTATAAAAGGAGTAAGCTACTTAAATAGTTTAAATAAGAGTATAATAAGTAGCTTTTATAACTTAATATAAAACTCTTAAATTAAGAAAATTAAGTAGTTAAGCTTAAGTATAAGACTTAAAAGCTATTATAAGTTATTAAAAACTATAACTTACTATACTTAAGGTAATTAGTTATTTTAATAATAATATACTACTATTTACTTTAAGTAATAAGGCTCTTTTAGCCTTATAGTATACTTATTTAAATTCTCTTTACTACTTACCTTTTCTCCTTTTCTTTTTTCTTTTTATAACTATATTTCCTTTTACCGCTAGCCTTAGCCCGCCGCCTTTTACTTAGTCTTATATATATAACTTTTTTTACTTTAAGCTTATAATCTTTATACTTTTATTTTAAGTCTTTTTATTATTTTACGTTTTTTATAGCTAAGAATAGCTATTTTATAACAACTTTTTAGCCCGCTTTTTTATAAGCCTTTACGCTTTTAATATAAAAGATATAAATAAGCGCTTAAGCTTTATAAAAATAAAGTAGCTATTCTTTATAGCTTTAAGTCTTTTAATAAAAGTTAGAACCTTTAAGTTTAAGCTTTTATATAAACCTACGCCGCTTTTTATAGCCGCGGTTAAGCTAATAAATTTAACTTAAATTATAGTACTATAAAGGATAGCTTATATTACCCTTTTAAAATACTTAACTTAAACGACTTACCCTATAGCTTTATATTATAACTTAGTTTAAACGGCCGGTTTTATAGTAATCTAGCTATACTTTTTACTTAGCTCTTATTATTTAAAAGCCTTTATTGCTTATATATTTTTTAAAGTATAGCCGGAAATCTTTATTAATAGAATAACTAGCTAATACTTAACGCCTTTTAGTTAGCTAACCTCGCTATAGTCCTAAGATTAATAGTAGCTACTATAATTAATAAGAACTTATTTTAGCTAAACGGCTAAAACAATATCCGTACTATTTTTAATTATATATTTAAAGCTTAACTTAATTAGTTTATAACTAGGTTTATAGCAGCGTCTTAAGCTACTATAGTTAAAACCTTATCTCGCTTTATATATAGTTTAGCCCGCGCTATAAAATCCCCCTTTTAGCTTATAGCTACTATAAGCTTTAAAGACCTATTTAGTCCCGCTTAGTAAATACTCTTTCCCTTTATTACTATACTTAGCCTAGCTATATAAAGGTATATAAGCGCTTAATTATAGTCTATCCGCTATCTTTTCTTAATTAAAAGAGATAGTAATAACTAGCTTTATAATATATTCCGCCGCTTAATCTTATAAAAGCTACTAATAATAACTAATATAATTCTTAATAAGCCTAGCTTTATAGGCTTATATTTTAGCAATAAGATTATAATATATAAGAGTTTTCGCTAAGCTATAAACTACGCTAAGTTTTACTTATAAGCTTATAAAAAGTTTAAATATAAATTAACTTTAACTTAAGTAATAAAATTCTTAGGCTTTAATATCCGCTTTATTAACTATATAGACTACGCGCTTTATATTCTTACTTTTAAACCCCTTTTTATAAAGAGGTTTTTCAAGACTATTAAATACGTTTAAAACCTTAAGAGCGAGGAGTTAGGTATTAAAGCTATTAAGGACCTTATTACCCGCTTTTAAGTAGGAATATAAACGTTTAATACCTTAGTACTAACTATACTTATTAATATTAGTAAGACGGCCTATCTTTACCTTAATACTTTCTTAGTAGCTAAATACGTATTAGTTAGTAAAAAGGCGTAGGTAATAGCGCTATATAAAAAAGAAAATAAGTTAAAAAGCTTAGTAATAAAAAGCGGGGGATAGCTATAATAGCTATAATAAGTAAGATAGAATATCTTACTTATAAGCGACTTATAAAGCTAGTAAGTAGTATAAAAAACTTAGTAAAGAATTAAAAATAGTATAAAGGGTAAGTAAGATAATAATATAAAATAAAGCTTAAGTAAAGCTAGTCTTTTATAATATATCTTACTATAACAGATAAATATTCCTTAGTATAGAGACTTTTTATTACTTAATAAGTGCTTAAACGTATACTTAAAAAAGAGTTAAAAACCTTATTATTAGTTTTAGCTAAATATACTAATTACTTTAATAAAATAAAGATATATAATTAAATAAGTAATAAGGATTTATAATAAAGCCGCTTACTTATTATTTTAAGCTACTTAATTACTATTAGCTTAAAAAGCTAAAAAAAACCATTAAAAAATAAAGATAGTATATTATTAATATAGTATAAAGACGCTACTATAAAGCTATTACTTAACGCCCTTTTTACTTTCTTTTTACTTTAAACTAATAAAGATATTAGCTTTTCTTTTTTATTTAAGAAATTTATTATAAAATTTAAATACCTATACTTATACTCCTTACTTTACTTTTAAAAAGTCTTATAAAACCCTATAATAAGAACGCTTAAAGTATGTATTATAAAAGCTTGCTTAAAAAGATATAATAAATATTACCGGTCGGACCCCGCTAAGGTTTTTAAGATATAACTATAAAAGCTTATAAGCTTATTTAACTATAATTTATAACGTTTTTAACTATAAAAATACTATAAAAACTATTAAGCGGATTTTGCTAGTATTTTTAAGAGATATTTAAGGATTTATATAAGATATCTTAATTATAATTTAACCTATTTTTAACTATAAAAGCACCTTAAAAGATATAGGATAGACTTTACCGCGATTTATAAAGGATATTTAAGAATATTTAAGGGATTTCCTTAATTATAGTTTATAGTATTTTTAATTAAGCTTATACTAAGTTTATTAAGTAATTTTATAAATATATCTACGGTTTATTTATATACTAATCATAAATAGTAAGATAGTATAGTTAATAATCCTAAATATAAGCTTAAAAACAAAGTATAAAGTAGCTAGCTATGCTTTAAAGAAAAGATAAGCTTTTTACTATTTTTAAACCTTTATATACGTTTATATATAGTATTTAGTTTATTATACTAGCTAAATTAGCAGTAATTAGTTTATAGTACCGGCCTTAATAAGCGGTAATTAGTTTATAATACTAGCCTTAATTAATAGTAATTAGTCTGCGCCTTATTCTCTTATCTTTATATTATAAAGCATAGTACGCTATTATTACTACCGCTACTTATACTTATACTACTTCCTTTAAAGTTAAGTATAGTTTACTTTATGCTTAAAGACTAGCTTTATATAGTAATATAATATTTTAAAATTAATTACATTTTTTTCTTCGATTAATATTAATTTAATTTTAATAAAAATATATCGCTACTTTTACTTTTACCCCTACCTTTACTATTAATTCTAATATAGCTAACGATATTAATATAGCTAATAATACTAATATTATTAATAGTAATAACTTAAGACCGCTTAATATGCTTAGCAATATACTTAGTAATATTATAATATAATAAAAGGGGTTGCCGTTATACTAATAAATAAAAGTCCGCTAATAATACTTAATAGTATTACTGCCCCTTATACTAGCTTTATAAGGCAACCGCACTATTAAGTTAACGGGGTCTCGCCCTTATTTAGCTACTAGCTACTTTATAACTATCCCCTCTTTATAGCAACACGTCCTTAAGCTGCTAATTTAATTAACACGCTTTTAAGCGCTTGCTTATAGGCCCCGGTTTTTATAAGTAAGGATACCTTAGCTAACGCGGGCTTTTAAGGCTTAGCGCGCTACGCCTTTTAGTTAGTTAATGCAGTTACCTATAAGCCTAGCTGCCCGACGTCTTATTATTACGTCTTAAGTCTTATACCCCGCTCTTTACTACCGCGCGCCTGTTACGTGCTTGCTTTATTAGCTTAACGTAGCTAAGCCGGTGCTATCTATTGCCCGGTCTTAAATAAAAAGCTATAGTTAAGTGTTATAATTATAATATAATAAGAGCGGTTGCCGTTATACTAATAAATAAAAGTCCGCTAGTAATACTTAACGGTATTACTGCCCTTTATACTAGCTTTATAAAGTAACCGCACTATTAGTTTAATAAGGTCTCGCCCTTACTTAGCTACTAGCTACCTTATAAATATATTAAATAATAAAGTATATAAATTAATTTCTTTTTGTCTTAAATAAGTGCTTATTTAATTTAAGTAAGAACTTAATATTAATATTGCCCCTGCCCTTACTTTTATTACCGCTAATGTTAATGCTAATATTAATACTAATAGTAGCAATAATAATCGTAGTGCTAGCTTTACTAGCTTTAATAATAATAATATAATAAATACTTTAGCGGCTATCTTTATACTTATAAAAGTTATTATGCTTAAGGCGGCTTTTAAGCTAGTTATAATAAGTTATAATTAATTCCTTATTAATATATAAAGAACTTTTAACTAATTAAAAAAATAGTTTTCTTTTTTATTATTTTTTAAATCTAAGTGCTTTATAAGTATAATAGCTAACTTAAATCGAATAATATATTAAAAGCGGCCGGACTTTTATTTAAGAAAGTATATTTATTTATTTAAGTTATAGTTATAATAAGTATTTTCAACTTAAAATTAATTAAAATATAATAGCTAATTAGTTTTTATAAAATACTTATTTAAGGAGCGCAATAATATTTACTAAGTTTAATAGCCTTTTTTTAAAAACAAATTAAGACTTTAGCGTTTATTTTTTATTTTTTTATATTACGTAATTCATTTTTAATTAAAATTAATTTAGCGTTTATTTAAATTTAATTCTATATATTATAAAAGTAAAAGTAATAAAAACCTATATACTATTTTTTTTCTTTATTAGTTACTACTATATATCTATTATTTAACGCTATATAGTTACTATAGTTCTATTACTAGCTTTTATCTCTTTAACTTATACTTTAATTATTTCCGCTTAAAATTAAAAAAGTATTATTAAATTAGTTAAAGTAAGGGCTATTAACTAAAAAAGTTCTTTTAAGCGTAACTAACTTTTACTATATTATTTAGTTAGCTTTTAAATAATTTTAAATTAACCTTTACTTACTTTATATTTAATCTCTTACTTTAAAAGCTTAATAAGTATAGTTATATTAAGATTAACCTTTTTAAATCCTTTTGCTCTTATTCCTTATTATTACTTTTTACTATATATCCTTATTATAAGGCTTATTTTAATATTAACCTTAATGCCTTTACTAATAATAATATAAATTATAATATGTATCTTAACTTTAAAGGTAACTATAATCCTTTTTATTATATAATTTAAGCCGCTACTTATAATATAATCTTATTAAAGTCTTTTATATACTACTTAAGCTTTATTACTATACTTTACTATATAAAAATAAGGGGATAAGGCGCGGACTAATTACCGCTAGTTAAGCTAGTATAACAAAGTAATTATTATATATAAACGTATAAAAAGGTTTATAAATAATAAAAAGCTTATTTTTTCTTTAAGGTATATTTAGCTACTTTATACTTAGTTCTTTAAGATAAATTTAAGAATATATAACTATATTATTTAGCTATTTACTATTAATATATAGTTAAACTATAAATATCCTTATAAAATTACTTAATAAACTAAGTATAGGCCTAGTTAAAAACATTATAAATTATAGTTAGGAAAATCCTTTTAATATCTTTAAATATCCTTTAAAAGTTGCGGTAAAGTCTATTTTATATCTTTTAAGGTATTTCCTTAGTTAAAAATAAGCTAAACTATAATTAAAATATCTTATAGAAATCCTTAAATATTTATTAAAATACTAGCGGAATCTATTTAGCGGTTTTTATAGTATTTTTTATAGTTAAGAATATTATAACTATAGTTAAATAAGCTTTAAAGTATTTATAGTTATATCTTAAAATTTTTAGCGGGGTCTATTTAGTAATATTTATTGCGTTTTTTAAGCGAGCTTTTATAGCGCGTATATTAAGCGTTCTTATTATAAGGTTTTATAAAGCTCCTTAAGAGTAAAGTAAGGAGTTTAAGCATAGCCGCTAAAATTTTATAATAACTCCTTTAAGTAAGAAAAAAAAGCTAACGTTCTTATTAAGTTAAAGTAAAAATAAAGTTAAGGGGGCGTAAAGAAATAGCTTCGTAATAGCGTTTTTACGCTATATTAATAATATATTATTCTTAACCTTTTAATAGTCTTTTACCTTTTTTAGCTAATAACGGTTAAGTAGTTAAAAAAGGTAAGTAAACGGCCTTTATATAAGTTTTTATTACTTATTTAATTATATATTTTTATTTTATAAAGGCAATTAATATATTTAGCTAAAATTTATAATAAGGTTTTTAACTCTCTTTTAAGTCTATATTTCAGCGCTTTATCTAACTATAAAGAGTTATAATATTAAGAGATATTTATCTTTTATAGCGGGATATATTATAAGAAATTAGCTTATTTAAGTCTTATTTTATATTATTATCTTACTTACCCTTAACGCTATTTTAATCTCTTACTAAGTTCTTTATACTATTAACTAGCTTAATAGGCCGCTTATAAGTTAGATATTATATCTTACTTACTATTATTATTATAGCTATCCCCTGCTTTTTATTGCTAAACCTTTAAACTTATTGTTTTTTTTACGCGGCGCTATTACTTATACCTTACCGCTAACTCATATACATCTAGCTATTAAAAAGGTATTAAAATAAAGTTAAGTTATCTTATTAATTATAATAAGAATAGTTAGCACTAAGGTATTAAATATTTATATTCTCGCTTAAAAGTAAGTAATAAAGTCTTTAATAGCTTTAATACTTAATTCCTTACTTTTAAGGTTTAAAATATATTTTATAGTTTTATAAAACCTTTTTATAAAAAGGGGTTTAAAGATAAGAATATAAAGCATATAGTTAGTATAGCTAATAAAGGAGATATTAAACCTTAAGAACTTAATCGCTTAAGATAAAGTTAAGTCGCGTTTAAATTTCTTATAAGCTTATAAGTAGAACTTAGCGTAGTTTATAGCTAAGCGAAAGCTCTTAATTATTATTATCTTATCGCTAAAATATAGTCTTATAAAAGTAAGCTTATTAAAAATTATATTAATTACTATTAATAGCTTTTATATAATTAAGCGGCGGAATTTATCTCGAGCTTAATTATTACTATTTACTTTAATTTAAAAAGGGCGGCGGATAAACTATAGTTAAGCACTTATACGCCTTTATATAGCCGGGCTAAGTATAATAGCTTAAAGGAAAAGTATATACTAAGTAAGACTAAAAAAGTCTTTAAAGCTTATAGCGGCTATAAGTTAAAAAGGGATTGATTATTTATTACGAAATTAAAATAGCTATGCTTAAACTCCTTACTTTACTCTTAAAGAGCTTTATAAAACCCCGCGATAAAAACGCTTAAAGCACGCACTATAAAAGCTCGCTTAAGGAGATATAACGAATATTACTAGTTAGACCCCGCTAAGGTTTTTAAGATATAACTATAAAGGCTTAAGAGCTTACTTAATTATAGTTTATAATATTTTTAACTAAAAAAGATACTATAAAAACTATTAAGCGGATTCCTTTAATATCTTTTAAGGATCTTTAAGGATTTTTATAAGATATCCTAACTATAGTTTAACCCGTTTTTAACTATAAAAGTACCTTAAAAGATATAAAATAAACTTTACCGCAATTTTTAAGGGATATTTAAAGATATTTAAAGGATTTCCTTAATTATAGTTTATAGTGTTTTTAACTAAGCTTATACTTAGTTTATTAAGCAATTTTATAAGGATATTTACGGTTTATTTATATACTAATAATAAATAGAAGGATAGTATAGTTAAAGATCCTTAAAATTAGCTTAAAAAACTATAAAAGGTTAGAGCAGCAGCGAAATTGTGGGGAAATCAGGAGATCACGTAATGTCACGTGATAGAGGAGTCGATATTGTATAAGGCAGGATTTTGGCTGGAATTGATTGATGAAGAATTGAGTGCGTAAGTGCTTATTAAATCTCTAGCTATCTAGTGGCGGCAGATTCGCCTTTTATAGACAAATGTGAGGGAACGGAGTGACATATCCGGACCGGCCTTCGGGTAGTCTTGAAGCCCGAAGAATGCTGATTTCAAAGCATTTTATCCCGTGGCTATATGTCCCTTCCTTGTGCGGCAATTCGTGTTTGAAGTTAGTTGAGGTTGGTTTAGGTCTAAGCGGATCCTTGTTTTATCCAGCCACCCTAACCTCCTTAGTTCCGCACATAACGTTACAGACGTCGTATAAGGACATAAGGACCTGGAAAATGACGAGCCGAAGCTAGGCTATTCAATGCGGGTTTTTATATAATTTATACACCCCCTTATGCATAGCTAATCAGGTAAGGATTAAATAGCTGATTTATTAAAGTAGTAAAATCACTCTCTTACATTCTTTAAGGGCTTATAGGTTAAAAGGTTTAAAATATAATTAAGATAATTAAGATACTTAAAGTAAAGAGGTTAAGGTAGCAATTCGTAGCGCGCGAGGGCTATAACCTATAAAAAGAGGGAGCTCTAAAAGATAATAATAGTATCTAACTAGCTAAGAAGAAATATATATATAAGGGGTGCCCTTATATATATATAGCTAACCCCTACAAATAAGGGCTAGGGCTACGCTTAAGGCTCCCGCAGTAAAATAGGTATAGGGCCTTAGCGTTTACACTCCTTATGTTTGCAATAGATATAATAGTCGATTTGCGATATAAGAGCGTTATTAACTATATACGTAATGTAGGCGGGGCGAGAGATGCTCTCCTATAGTTATGTCCTCTATAGATATTATATTCGTACACACGAAGGATAGGTTAGACTCGTATAATCAACAGGCGCGGCGCTTCTCCTTTAAGGTATAAAGGGAGCAGGTCATTAGCTAAAGCGGGCGAAAGACCGCGTTAGCTGTTCTCGTCGCCTACAAGTTGCAGCGGCCAGGCCATAGCGCCAGCTTAGTAGCCGCCGAGATGGTAGGCGATAGCGCGGATCATAGCGGCACCGGCATAGCTAAAGATCCAGAAGGCGCGGCAGCGGTGTAGAAGGACGGCGTAGTGGGCGAGGATAACGAGGGCCTCTGGCTGGTAGCGCTACAGGACGTCGACGTAATCGGGGCCGACGGTGACGCAAAAGGCCGAGGCGGCGTGGGGCCCGCCGGCGACGTCGTCGTCGAGGTGGGCGAAGATGTCAAAGGCCCACTCGAGGATGTCGACGGCGGCGCGGCAGGCGGCGAGGGTCGGGGGGCCGAGGTCCGAGGCGTCGAGGAGGGCGGTAAGAGGACGGCATTCGTCGCGCTCCCGGGCCGTAGGCGCCGAGGTGGCACGGGCCTAGGCGTCGCGGGTAATGCTTAGCAGGGGCTCGATCTCGGAGCGCTCCAGGTGCTCCCAGGTCGGGCGGACGCCGTAATGCGGGCGCAGACACTCGACGAAGCGGTCGACGAAACGGTGGAAGGGCAGTAAAAGTAATAAAAATAAAGCATTAAATTTTTTATTTTAATAAACTTTAATAAAAGAAAAAAGAGTATTTTTTTACTTATAAAAAAGTGCACTTTAAAAAAAGTCTATTACTTTTTTAATTAAACTGCTAGTTTATTTAAAATTCGTAGCTAAAAATAGCTATAAACTTTTATTTAATACTTTTTTATTTTTCTACTTACTTAGCTAAGCCCTTATTAGCGGGGGTACCTACCTATTTCCTAAAATTAACTTATAGCGGCATTCTTATAAGATTATAAATTTATAACTTAAGCCCCCCCTTTTAAGCTTAGTTTATAGCCCTTTTTTATAAGGGCTATAAGGCTAATAATTAAAAGCGTATTAAAGTACTAAAAGATGCCTTAAACGCAGGCAAAAAGTGCTTAAAAGAGAGGTAACTAAGAAGTTAATTAATACTTTATAGAACTACTTTACGTATTAATTATAGCTTAAAGCCTTTAAGGTATTAAATATACTAACTATTATAAGAAATCACTTAAAATAGCCTCTTAAGCTTTAAGGATTATATTCTTAAGGTATTAGCTTATAGGCCTTTTTTCTATAGAAATTTAGTTAATTTAAAACTTTATCGTATTCTATATATATTTAATTAAGTTAAGGTTAAGGCTATATAAAGGCTACTTAATTAGCTTAGCTTTTAAAAATAGCTTCGTAATAGCTTTATTTATAAAAGCGGCTATATATATTTAGGCGTTATATTATTAAATAGAAAACTCTTACTAAGGAAGCTAAAAGTCTTTAAATATAAGTAAAATACGTATAAAATAAAACTAAGCGGTTATACTACTTTAAGCCTTTAGCTATAATAAGTATATACTTTTCTTTAAGCCTATAAAATAGCCGTAAAATATATAGCTATTACTTTTAGTCTAAGCTTTATAAAATTTATATAAGCTATTATTTTTAAAAGTTAATATTATATATAAATTATATAAAGAAAAGACTAATATTTATTTAAAAAAAGTATAGTAAAGTAGCGGCGCAGAACGCTATAAACTTAGGATTTATTAAATTAAATCTACTATTTTTAATGTTTTGCTATAAAGTACTAATATTTAAAAGCAAACTTTATCTATATAGCTCGTATATTATTAATATTAAGTTAAATATATTAAGGCCGGCATTAAGCTTTAATTAAAGCTAAGGCATAATATATAGCTTAGTAGCTATATAGTCGGAGTTTAAAAATAGCCTTATATAGCTACTTAAGTAATATATAGCGCTTAGGTTTTTAAGTATATAAATTAAGCGCTTAAGGTTATAAATAAGAAGTCTTAAAATAATAAAGGGCCGGTCGCTATTCTTATAAGTAAGCGTTATACTATAGCTAAGTATATAGTAAACCTATCTTTATAAAAGATTAAGAGCTATTATAATATTAAGCATTAATATTTTAATAACTAACTATAAAGTCTTAATTTATAAGTATTAATTAGCATTTATAAAGTCGGCTACTTATACCTATTAAGTAAAAGTAGGTTTAGTAGCGGTAGTAGTAATAGCGGTAATAATAATAGTAAGGGCGATATTAAAAGCGTTAATATAGCTCGCTGCCTCCTATATAAAGGCGCTTTAAGCAAATCCGGTAGTAGTCTTATAAGTAGTAGGCTAAGCGGCAGCGGAAAGTATAAAGCTATTAGTATTAAAACTGCTTAATTAATTAAGGGGGGGGGGTAGCGGCGGCTCTTAAGATATTATAGCTATAAAAGCGGCTCTTAAAGCAGCTTTTATATAAGCGGCTATATAAGCTATATAAGCCGCTTAAGCGCTTTAGCTACTTTAAAAGCTACTTAAAAGGTCTTTTAAGGTATAAAGAGGGAATCTTATATATTAATATAAAAGAGTGATTTTTACTACCTTAATAAATTAGCTATTTAATCCTTACTTAATTAGCTAAGTATAGGGGGGTATATAAATTATAGAAAAACACGTATTAAATAGCCTAGCTTTAGCTCGTTATTTTTTAAGTCGTTATATTTTTATATAATGTTTATAGTATTATATATAAGACTAAGAAGGTTAGGGTAGCTAGATAAAATCAGGATTTACTTAGACCTATACTAACCTTAACTAAATTTAAACATAAATTGCTATATAAGGAAAAGATATATAGCTATAAGGTAAAATGCTTTAAAATTAACATTATTTAGGCTTTAAGACTATATAAAGGCCGGTCCGGATATATTACTCCGTTCTTTTATATTTATCTATAAAAGGCGAATCTTTTACTATTAAATAGCTAGAGATTCTATAAGCACTTACGCACTTAATTCTTTATTAATTAATTCTAGCTAAATCCTACTCTATATAATATTAACTTTTTTATTACGTGTAATTACGTAATCCCTTAATTTCCTTATAATCCTCGCTGCTACTTTAACCTTTAATAGGTTATAAGCCCGGCTTAGCTTATTATACTAAGAAATTAATTACTTTTTTAACTAACTTTAGAAAATCTAAGACAAATACGACCCCCCTCCTTAATTACCTATCTATCCCCTCTTAAAGTTTAACGTTAATTAAAAGACTAAGTCTCTTAGAATTTATACTTAAAGATATCTTAACCTCGATTACTTTCTTTAATCTCTTCTCCTTTTTAGAAAATTCTTTAGAAATCCCTTTATTTATACTAAATTCTGTTAAAATTTCTTCTTCTCCGCTAAAACCTCTTCCTACTTTAAGAATTTCTTTAGAATTTCCTTTACTAATTCCTACTAACTTCTTTTATCTTTTAACCTTTTATAAGTTAAAAATTAACTTTTTTTTACTTACCTATTTTATCTTACTAAAGATATATAAAATAGTAAGCTAAAAAAAATACGAGTTTTTTAAGTTAAAGGGTAATGTAAATTATACTTTATAGACTATTAAAATACAAGCAATTCTTATTAAAGAAAAACTTATAGCTGCTTTAAAGTAAGTAAGTTATGCTAAGATAAAAGAGGCTCTTACCTTAATTTTCCTACGCTTAAAAACGGTCTAAAACGGAAACCCTATTCCGTTAGTAATCTTAACTACTAAAAGTACTAATATCTAGTAAAGTAAATACCGCTAAATATAAAAAAGTAACTAATAAAGTAAATACCGCTAGTTATAAGTTATAACTATTAAAGTAGATATTAGTAGTTATAAAAAGAGACGATATAGCTTAATAATTAAAGACGGCTAGTATTAACTATAAGTAATATAGGTTAAATACGCCTATATTTAGCTTAAGCTAGCTTCGGCTAGTAATAAATTTAGTATTAAATAAATTAAATAATACTTAATATAATCGACTAATACTTTATATAAAGCTAAGGCAGGAGGCCTCTTTTTAAAAAAAGATAAAATCTTATAAAAGGTTTTAAGATAAAGATATTTAGTCTTAAAAGCTAGTTATAAGTAATAAAGCGTATATTACTTATAACTAGTAATAAAGATAGCGTAAGCTATTTTTATTAGCTTAAAAAGTAGTTTAGTAACCTTATAAGTTATATAAAGTATAAGTTATAGATTAGAATATAAAAGTATATAAAAGTATATAAAAGGAAAGCCTTTTAATAGCTTTAAAAAGGTATAAAAAGAGGTCCTTCCTCCTTTTTCCCTTAACCTGTTTCCTTTTTTTTTAGCTAGTTTTAACTTAAGAAATCCGCATAATAAGATACCCTTACCTTATTCGGTTTAGTAGTTAGTATTAAGTCTTTTTCTCTCTTTTCCGGCTAGTAAATTTAAATTAAATAAATTATACCTTATTACTTATTATATAAAAAACGATAAGGGTTTAGTAATATAAAACTAGCTTATAACAATCTTTACGAACTTAATAGCTCCGATAAAAAATACTTAGTATTTATATACTTAGTAAGTTCTTTAAGCTATTAAGTAAGAGAAAGGTATTTATTATAATTACGTCTATTTAATTATAAGAAATAAAAAAAGAAATATCTACTTTTAAAATACTATAGCTAACTAGTTAGCTATAGGCTAGTTTAAGATATTTAAAGCTTTCTTATCCCCTTATAAGCTCTATAGATAGTAGTTTTATTTTAAAGATTAAAGCACTTAAACCTTATACTAAAGAATTAACTAAGTTATAAGAGTTTATTACCTTTCTTAAAGCTTATTTTTAATTTTATCTTACTATAATAAATTAAGAAGTAGTTAAGGTTATATTTATATTTAGTTATATATAAGGCCTGGCCGCAATATAGTTCGAACTAATTCTTAAGGACTATATAAATAATAGTCTTAAAGATAGGAATTTTTAGACGAAGAATGTTTTTAAGAATTTCGATAACTTTAAAAAAGCTTTATAAAAAACGTTCGGAATTATAAATAAGCAACGATTAGTAAAGTATAAATTAAAAAGCCTTAAGGAAGTTATGTCTTTATCGGCTTATATAGCTCGATTTTAATAAATAACTTTTAAGTTAAAATAAGAAGATAATACCCTTATAGTAACTTTTTATAAAGGTTTTAAAAAAGAAGTTAAAGATAAAATCTACTACTTAAATAAGCTAAAGACGCTATTAAACTATATTAGTCTAGCGGTTTAAATAAATAATAAGTAGTATAAACGCTAGTAATAAAAAAAGCACTATTTAACTCTTAGTAAGTATAGCAGGTTAGCTTAAATAAGGCTAAAGTAGTAGTTATGCTACTATTCGTTACTATAAGGCAGCTATTTAATTTACCCGCTATAGCAGGTAGTGCGCTAAGCGTATAGTAAAAGAAGATAAATTAATTAAGCTGCTAGCTAGTTAATTAACTACGCCTATTAAGGGTTAGTTATATAAGCGTAGCCTAAGCTTAATCTAAGGCCTAGCCCGTAACACTACTTTCTTTTTACTCCGCTTATCTTAAGGCGGGGCTAATAAGTCGTCTTCCTTAGCCGGTAGCTCTTAGTAGCTATAAGCTTAAGCCGTCCTTATTAGTACGTTAGTAGGTCTTAAACCTAAAACCCTTTATTATAACTTAGTTAACTATAACGGGTCGGCCTTAATAAGGCTAAAGTAGTAGTTATACTACTATTCGTTACTATAGGGCAGCTATTTAATCTACCCGCTGCGGTAAGTAGTGCGCTAAGCGCACAGCAAAAAAAAACAAATTAACTAAGCTGCTAGCTAGTTAATTAACTATGCTTATTAAAGGTCGGTTATATAAGCGCAGCCTAAGCTTAATCTAAAGCTTAGCTTATAATAGCGGGGTTATAAAGAAAAATAATAAAAAGCGATAGCGCGACTTAAGTAATATAATAAACTTAAATACTTTTAAAGCAAGCCCGCTAAAGCCCGCTAAAAAAGCTATTTAATACTTTAACTATATAAAAAAAGGCTATATTATAAGAAATTATATTAAGAAAAGGAATTTCTTTAAAAAAAGGAATATACCTATTTATAAGAATAATACCCTCTTAGCTTATAATCCGCGATATACTTTACTACTATCTTTAATTAAAGATACTAAAAAAATCAATACTAAGCTAATAATACTAACCTTTAGTTTATTTAAGGCTAGTTTACTTATAAAAGGTCTTTATAAAGAAAAACTTAATAAAGAAATAAAAATAGAAGTTAAAAGCTTAAATAATTAGTAAAGAAATGCTTTTAAGACTAAGAATAATTATAAGCTAAGAACTTCTTTATAAACTATTAACGAAGATAATAAAAACGCTTTTTATTTTAATATAAACGTTATACTTTTAAATATAAAAAAAAGCGAATAATTTAAAAAACCTTTAATTTAATAAAATAGATAAAGAGCCCTCTTTTAAAAAAAAAGATAGTAATAGGCCTTATACTCCTTTTATAGCATATTTTAATATAGTTATTACTATTAAAAGAAAAACTTCTTCGCAAACTAAACACTCGCCTATAGCGGGTGCGTATTACGTTTAAAACTCTTACTAATAATAAGAATTAATTTAGCAGTATTAGTTACTCCCCTTAAGATAATATTATAGCATGGCCGGGGGACGCGGGGGCAAGGGGGTAGTCCGCCTCGCACTAGTATTAACTATAGCGCTTAGTATAACGAAACGCCCTTAAGCTTTACGCACTTAAATAAAGAGCTAAATATACCTTAATAAGATAATAATACGTAGCCCGGCCGGACTATACGCAATACCGATAAAAGGAAGGCTTATAACGAAATCGCGGGTATAGTCCCGCATACGTAGTTCGACTAAGTATAGGTAGTAGTCGAAACCCTCCTCCGCTTTAAGAAGCGCGCTAAGAGCGCGCCGATTATAGTGCAGGCCGACCTTAAGCTTTATAAGGCTATTTAAAGCGTAATAAAAGAAGCTATATATAAAGAACTAAGATAAGGCTAAGCTTAAGGCTTAAAGGAAGGACTTAAAAGGACTTAAGTAATAGTAGTAGCGGGCTTTAAAGGGCCGGTATAGTACGATATAAAGATAAAGCTAGTCCCGCCTTAGTATAAACGCAAGCTAGTAATAGTCCTAATAAGAGCGACGCTAGATATCTTAAACCGTAAGCCGAAGGATATAGTTAAAGCAATTAACGCGGCGCTTAATATCTTTTCCGCTATAATAGCTAGACGCCTCTTAAGCGGGGATATCGCGATAACGTTTAATATAGCGGCATAACCCTATTAGCAAAACTAAGACTAAGTAAGGAGCGTCTTTAAGCTAAAAGTAGCGATAGCGCGTAGGGCTTATATAGTAATTATAAAGAATATCTTAGTAAGGGTCTTTAAGACGGATATAGCGCTCTTAATTAAAGAGATCGCTAATATTAATAAAGTAAAAGTTATATAAGCGCGAGTAATACGCCCTTAAACTAAGACTTTAATAGCTATAACTTTTATTATTAGTATAAGTAGCTTAGCGGAGGCTAATAAGCTATTTAATATAAGCTTATTTTTAAAGGCCTAAATATTTTAATATAAGCTATATAATAAGTTAGTTAGACTTACTTAGTGCTATAACTATTATAAATATAGGCATATCGCTAGATATTATACCTTAATATAGCTCTATACTTACTATAAGGGGACCTCTTATATAAGCAGCGAGGATAAGTGCCGCGTAAAGAAGAGCGAAATCCTTTATAACTATATATTTTATAGCGGGCAGTACTTAGCGTAGTTTTATACTTATTTTATAGCGGTAAAAGCTTAGGATAAAGTAAGGGACTACTACTTAAACTGCTTATAACGCTTTACTAACACCTATAGCTAGCTAGACCCTTAAATCCCCCTTCTTTTTATAAAGGACTAAGGGCCTACTTTATTATAAGCGCGGAAACGCTTTAAGCGGCCGAGAAAGGACGGGCAGACGCTATCGGCACCGCCGGCTAAAGCATAAGTAGTAAGCACTAACCTAAATAATATTAAACGATATATAAAGTAACGGAGCGCGTTGCTCTTAACTTAGGCTATTACTTTATCTTAAATAACGAACTTTACCTTAACCCCTTATATATAAAATTAAAGGTCTTTTATTAAAATAGATAAAAAAGATATAAGCTAGTATAACTAGCTCTTAGCTACTATACTAAGTATGATATAATAGCGCTTTAAGAGATAGAGAAAATATAAGGCTTAAGGGCCCTATCTTTAAGGGGCGCACTATACCGGCTAGTTTACGGGGAGGGCTATAACGCGATATATATTTATAGGAGGCACGATATAAAGATATAGATACTACGGACCGGATATAATTAAGGGGAGATAACCTTTAGCGATAGCACGAGGCTAAGGTCCTTATACTTACTATTATAAAGGATTTAGACAGGCTTAGCTAAAGCCTTAAGAGAGGTTAATAGCTAAGGCCCGCTAGTCTTAGTAAGGGACTTTAATATCTATTACCCGCTATAAGACGCTTATAACTAGACTTCCGATAAAGTAAAATAGTTTATTAAGGAGGCCGCGCGGCTTTAGCTTAAACTAGCTATACTAAGAGGGGAATATATACGTTTTTTTTATAGGTATAAAGATAGCACGATCGACTTTATATAAGCTACGATAAAAACGGCCGTATAGTTTATCGGCTTAAACTTAGACTTTATAAGGTCCGACTATATCTTATAAGTAGTCTTATTTAAGATAAGTTTTAAGCTAAGGGAGGTATTAATAACGCTAAGGTAAAAGGAGGCGGAAAAGAAAAAGGTTAAAGCGGAAACCTTATCCCGGCTTAAGTTATAATAGCTTATGCTTTATAGCTTATAAGAGATTAATATAAAAATAGATAGCTTATATAACGATCTCGATAAAATTACTTATATAATAGTCTTATACCGGAAGTAAGCGATCTTAAGGGGCGACGTATAGTTTACTTTAAAGGCGGCTTAAGCTACTTAAGCTATAAAAAGGGCTTAAAGATACTATAAAGAATATAAGACTTAAGTAAACTAAGAAGCGCTATAAAAAGCGGCTACGGCTTAAAAGCAAGCCGTGCGTAATATAAGATAGGAATATTAAAGAGACTTCCTTAAAGAGATTAGCGCTAATAATACTAAGCTATAAAACGTTAAATAGTAAGCGCGTTTATATAGTAAGCTACCTTTAAACTTAGCGTACTTACTATTATTAACTAGTAAGGGCTACGAATACTAACTAACCCTTAACTTTAAAAAGAAAGCTTAACTTTTAGCGGAGCGCTTCTTTTTAACTAAAGCCGCAACGCTTTTAAAACCTTCTTAGCGCGCGGCTAAAAAGGAGCTTACTATAAAATAGTATATCGACCTTATAAATATATCTTAAGCAATAAGTAAAATAGCGAGTTAAAAGGCAGTAAGCCTAAATAAGGTCCCCCTTAGCTTCCTTAAGCTTTATAGCTTAGCGCTCTTAGCCCGACTAGCGATAATCTTTACGGCCTATATAAAGATATCGCACTTTCCGACTTAGTTTTAGTCCGCGAACGTAGTAGTGCTAAGAAAACTAAGGAAGAAACCCAGGGTATACTGCACTATTAAGGGGTAAAAACTTATTTCCCTCTTACTAACGATAAGTAAGATCTTAAAGTAAATCTTAGCTTAAAGACTTATAACCGCAGCGGAAGTAAACGGGGTCTTACTTAAAAGATAGTTTAAGAATAAAAAGAAGAGGTCTATAAAGGCAGTAATACTTTAAGTAACGGAACTAATATATATAACGTAGGCTAAAAAAAGGATTATATTATTCCTCTAACTTAATATTAAGGGGGCCTTTAATATAGTTAACTACGAGAAACTCTTAAGGGAACTTACTCTTTAAGGCTACCTTAAGTAGTTTATAAAGCTAGCCTATAGCTTTATAAACGAGTACTACTTAACTCTTTATTTCGATAGAAGAAAGGCTATATTAGTCCGAATTACTACTAAGGTCCTTTAAAGCTTGCCGCTATCCTTAATCTTATTCCTTTATTATATAATACCCCTTTATAAAAGATTAAAAAAGCTAAAGGGAGTTTATATTATCGGTTTTACTAATAATACGAATATCCTTAGCATAGGCTTTAAAGATAGATCGATAATAGCGCGGCTTAAAGCGGCTTAAGAGGTATATACTATATAGGTAAAGCAGTTTATAGTAAACTTTAAACCTTTAAAGAGCGAGCTTATTTACTTTATAAGAAGATATAAGGCGATTATAACCCCTATTTACCTTAAGGCCGCTATAATAATACCGGTCTAAAACGCTAAGCTCTTAAAGGTATAAGTAGACTATAAGCTTAAGTAAAAAGCATACCTTAATAAGCTACGCGCTAAGCTAAAAAGGCAGAACTTAGCCTTTATAAAACTTATAGCGTCTATATAAGGATATACCTTACTTAAGGCCCGGGAAGTTTATAATAAAGTCGTCCGGTCCTTTATATTATACGCTATAGTTACGTTTTATAAGATAACCTTAGCGGATAAAAGGCCCCGCGGGATAGCTATAAAGTTAGCGCGGGATTAAACCGCTTACCTTTAAATAGTCGCGGGGGCCTATTAAGCTACCTTAGTTTACTAGCTTAAAGCTAAAACCTAAGTCCCGCTAATTAACCTTTACTTAAACTAAAAAATAGCTAATACCCTTAAAAGGCTAAAAGACTTTAAAATCTTAGACTAAATCTAACACGCGTCCGCATTAATAGTAAGACTACTTTAGCAATATAAATAATAGCTAAGGCGGCCTACGCCCTTAAGGCTACCGCTTATAGAGGCATTAAGGGGGGTATAGTCTTAAGTTCGGTCTAGCGAGCTTTAAAAAAAGAAAAGAATAAAGGAAATCCTCTTTAAGGAATAAGCTAAGCGGTAAAGCTTAAAGGAGGAACTTATTAAATAGCGCTAAACTACGCTTTACCTTATAGACCTACCGCCTTAGTTTAATAAGGCTATAGCGCTCGACCGGCATAAGGCGCTACTTAAGTACCTAAGCTTTACGATTACCTAAATATAAACTAAAGTTATAGGCCTTAAAGACTTCTTATTCCGCCGCAATATACTTAAAGTAGTATTGCCCTTTTATAACTATAAGTAACGACGGGATACTATTTACTATGCGATAATAAGCTATAGGCTTATTAATAAGGTAAGAGGGACGCTATTATAGCGACTCCGTAACGCGGGCGAGGTACGGGCAAAGCTTTAAAAATAAAAGATAGCGGCTATACTAATAAGATAGTTCTTAAGCTTAAGGCGCCTATAATAATTTAATTTAGTAATACGACTATACTAAAAGGAAGATAAAGTATACGCGGCGGCTTTAGCTATACTTTAGTTAAAAGGGGATATATATTAATTAAATCGCCCCCTTAGCTTAGCTTAAGGGAATAACTTACTAATATAATAAAACGCTATAAAGCACTAAAACGCTAAAAACTTCCCCCCCTTAAGACTATATTTAGCTTATAAGGCCCTTATCGGACTTACTTTAAGCTAGTGCTTTAACTAGCTTCCCCCCTTAGTTCCCCCCCTTAATACTAGTCCTTTACCTTAGCTAAAGTCCGAGCTCGTTATTACTATCCCCGGCGCCGCGTTAAGCGTAACTAAGAGCGACGGCGGACTTCCCCGTTTAAAGAGTACTATAAAAACGTCCCGCCTAGCTACGACTATAAGTTAAAGTAACGGGCGCCCTCCCCCTCCCGCGCTTATAATAACTTAAAGTCGCGGTAAGAGTAAACGTAAAAAACGTTATCTTATTAGCAGCCCGCTAAAGTATTAGCTTCGGGGCTTATAAGGTTCTTAATATTAGCGTTAAAAGCGGCACGAGGCTAAGCTAAGTAAGGCGACTTAAATAATACTTAGTTAACTAAGCGGTATTAAGCATTATAAGAAAATTAAAGGGGAGAGACCTAGCCTTACTATAAGTAAAAAAACTAAAAGTACTTAAGGTTTAAGCTAAGGTCTTTAGTATCCCCCTCTTTACTAGCTAGGTTAAAAGCGGGGGCGGCGCGGGCACGCTTTAAGGCAGTAGCCGTAAGGCTACTAACCTTAAAGACATTACTTTTAAAGAGGCTACGAACCCGCTTCGGTATAGCTAAAGGGATATCGCGGCCTATAAACAGGCTAGGGGTAAGTAAGGCGAGGAGCGAAGTAAGGTTGTTATTATAATCGCTATCGCTACCGCTTTTATAGTTAGAAATAATAAGGATAGTATTAAAACTAAGTAAGGGGCTAACCTTATTTTTAAGGACCTTAGTCTTAGTCTCGGCCTTATTATTATTACCGTTATTATCGTCTTAGTCCTCCTTTTCCTTTAGCTCGTTATTATTAATATTAAGCTTAAGCTCCTTTAAGTCGGACTTATTAGTCTTAATAGCCTTTCCCTTACCCTTACCCTTAAGCACCCCCTTATACTTAAGCTTACGGGCGAGGGCGGCGCGCTTTTAAGTATAGGCCTTAGTAAGGACCTTAGCTTAAGCCTTCTTCTTAGCTTTAGCCTTAGCTTTAAAGTCCTTTAAAACGATAAGAACCTTAAAGGGTAGGGGCTTAAGCGGGATAAGAGCGGCGCGGGTATATATAAAGTCTAAGTTAAGTAAGAGACCCTTAAGGGCGATATCCCGGCCCTTATAGCCGCTAAAGTTAAGGTAGTCGGCTACTATAAATAGCGCGTTTTTTATACTCTTTAAGTTCTAGGCTATAGCATAAACGGTTTAGTAGATAACTATAATAGTGCCGTTAACCTTATTAGCGAGCTTAGTATTAGCCTCGCGGGCTATATATATATCGTTAACGAAATAGCTAAGAGTAAAGGTAAGTAGCTTAACGTTTTTATTAAAGGAAGCTAGACTAAAAGGAGCACTAAATACGAGAGCCTATATTATAGTAGCGCTAGTACGCTACTAAAGCTTTATCGCCGCGGAGGCGAGCTTTATATATATAAAGCGCTTAATAAGCTAGCCGGATTTATACGACTCCTTTTAAGCGGCATAAAGCTTATAAGCTATATCTTTACTTATAGCAATAAGCTATAAAGGAGATTAGCTAAGGTATATAGGCGGGTTTAATATAAAGCTACTTACTTAAAAATAAGAATAGTTACTTAAGGAGTATATAATATACGCTTTTATAAAGATAGCTAAGAGAGGATTAGCTATATAAACTACGTATATTTATATAGCGGATATAATATAAATATATATAGGCTTAGTTTTAATAGCCTTAAAAAACTATAAGTATATTGTTACTTAATAAACGGCCTATATACGTATAATAAAGAATTTTACGCTTAATATTATAACAGGCTTAAGCCTCTTTATCCTTAGTATCTTTACTTAGTAGCTTAAAGAGTAGACTTATATTAAGGTTAGAAAAAGTAACTTTCTTTTTTAGTATAATAATAATAAAGAAAATAAAAGCGATAATAGTAAAACGATAGCTATGCGAAGGGGGCAAAGCGGTAAGAAAGTAATAAGCTTATAAAAAAGATAAACGCGTTTATAGTAAAAAAAGGCGGAGTATAAGCATATACGCGCGGTGCGTAGGAGGCTTTATCTTTAAAGCCGGGCGCGAGATTAGTAACTAAGTAGCGTAAATAAATAACGGTCCCGATTAAGAATATACGCATATAGCAGGGCGCCGAATTCTTATTAACGGGGACCGCTATAGACTTATTATTTAAGGTCGCGCTACCTATAAGAGGGGCGCGGGTTAAAATCCCGTCTACCCCTCCTACCCCCGTATTAAGAGGGTAAATAAGGGAGATAGGAAAGGGTTTACTACCTATACCTTAGGCTTAAAGCGCGATACTCCGGACTGTAGGCTGCTTAGGTTAAAAGCGGCCTTAGCCTTACTAGGCCGCGTTAAACTGCTTAGTAAGCGGGATATACTCGCGGCGGAAGACGTACTCCCTTTTTCCTTATATAAAGTTATAAGACCTTATATAAGGCGGACTAAGCGCGAATAAAGGGAGGTTTTACCCCGGGCACTCCGGTTTTTTATTTTTATTTATAAACATCGAATTTCTAAAAACTTAGATTAAGTCCTTAGTATAAACTTAATAATAATAATAATAATATTACTATTAAAAATTAGGCGTATAAGTAGCTATTTAAAACTAAATACTATAAAGACGACTGCTTTATATACCTTTTAGATAAGTAAGGAAGCGGATAGTTTTTTTAATTAAAAAACACTTTTAATAAACCTATTATAATAACTAAGGAACTTATTATTAATACTAAGGTTTTTATAAAAAACCTTAAGGAGGATTTCGAAGCTAATAAAAAAGAACTTATATAAGAAAATACTAATAACCGGATTAAGATCGAATAATTTTTACTTTTTAAGTAGTATAATAAAACGACTATTAAAAACCTTTAAGATAATAACTTAGTATTTATAAGTAAAATTATTAAACTAAAAGAAGATTATATATCTCTTTTTATATATATTACTAATTTAATTAAAGATAAAGATAATCTTAAGAAAAAGAATAACAAGCTAGCGAATAAGCTTAAGGAAGATATAAAATTCCTTAACTTAGCTATTAAAAATACGTTTAGATAATATAGTAAGTATTTTTAAACTAATTATAATCTTTATAATAAGAATTATAATTTAGATATACTACTAAAAGTAAAACAATTCTTAAAAGATATGCTTAAAAACTAGCTAAAAACATAGTAAAATAAATATAATAACCTTAAACAATATAATAAAATAATTTATACTAAAGGAGTTTTTATTAATAAGACTATAATAAAAGATTATGCTATTATTAAAGATTTAGTTTTTAAAGCTATTAAAAAGCTTAGTAACTTAAATAAACTAGTTCCGAGAATAAGACTAAGATCTTTAGTATTATAAATAAAATTAAGATTTAATAAAAAGTTAGTAAACGAGGTAAAAAACTAATAAGCTTAAGAATAATAAAGCTATCTCTTAGTAAAAAGAACTTACTTATATTAAATAATAATTCTTAAAGTATAAAAATAACCCTTTTATTAAAATTAAAAGGATATCGCCTTAATATATTAGTAGATTATAGTATAATAAGTAGATATATTTCTCTTATAATAGTAAATCGTTTAAAATTATATTATAAAAGAAAAGATAAGCTTTATATACGTTTATTAATAAAAGGATTACCCTTTAAGTATAATAATAGTAAGATTATACTAAAAACTAATCCTTTTAAGTATATAATTAAGATTTATAACTTTAAAGATTCTTTTAATATCTTAGCTATTAGCTATAATATTATATTAAGACTACTCTTTTTACGGAAATATTATCCTATAATAAATTAGGATAAAGGCCTTTTAAAGTTTAAATATAATACCTTAGATATTTTACTTTATAGTTTAATAAAAGACGACCTTAAAACAAAACCCTCGAATAATTAAAATATAGCAATACTTAATAATAACTATATAAGGAATAATAATAAGAAAGATAATAAAGCTTTTTATATAAATATAAATATTATATTAATAGATATTATAATAAAAGATAATAAAATAACTAGTATAATTAAAGATAATACGACTATAATTAGTATAATATAGGTAAAAGTAACGCTAAACCTTAATAAAAGAACTAAAAGCCTTAAAGATAATTATAAAGCTACTTATAATTTATTAAAAGAAAATTTATCGAATACCTTAAAGAATATTAAGCAGCAATACCTTAAGTAAAAAGATAAGATTAAGAAGAAAGGAAATAAGAAAAAGATTAAGAATAGGATATATAAAAATAGCTTATAGTATTTAAAAGGTACTATTAATTTAAAGCGCCTTAAAGAGCGAATATATTATATAAAACGTTTAGAAGGTACTTTTAACTTAGAATACCTTAAAGATTATTATCTAAAAATACTTAAAAATATACTAAAGAGATATTTCGATATATTTACGCCGCGACTTAAAGATAAGCTACTACTATAAGGTAATTAAGGTTATAGAATTAAGTTAAAAGAAGGCTTTAAGCTTAGATTCTATAAGATATATAACTAAAATAAGAAGTATTTAAAGTTATTAAAAGAATATATTAATAAAAACCTATAAAAATTATATTCCACAGTTTAAATTAAAATATAAAGCTCTTATACTATTTTCTTTAAAGAATAATAAAGATAAAGAAAAAACTTAACTTTATATTAATTTTAAAAAGATAAATAATAATATAATAAAGAATCGGACTCCGTTACCTTTTATAAGTAAAATAAAAGATAGATTAGCTAATAAGTAATAGTATACTAAAGTTAAGGTTAAATCTACTTATAGCTAAATACGAATTAAAGAAAAAGAGAAATTTAAAATAGCTTTCGGAACGCGATATAAACTTTACGAATTTTTAATTATGCTTTAAAGATTAACTAATATACCGGCAACCTTTTAAAAAAGAATTAATAATATATTAAATCCTTATTTAAACCGTTTTTAGACGGCTTATTAAGATAATATTATTATATACTTAAAAACGCTAAAGCAATATTATAAAGAAGTCGATATAGTGCTAAAAGCATTAAGAAAAGCTAGCTTATATATTTTACTAAAGAAATATCGCTTTTATATATAAGAAGTAGAATTCTTAAGGCATATAATTACTTCTTTTTATATAAGAATAAACCTGTAAAAGATTTCTATAATTAAAGATTAGCTAGTTCTTATAAGTATTAAAGAAATCTAAAGCTTTATAAAATATATAAATTATAATAAGAAGTTTATATTAAACTTTTCTAAGATAATTATACTAATATTATTAATATTAAAAAAAGCTAAAACGGACCCTTTTAAGTAAAACTAAAAAGTAAACGAAGCTTTTAAAAAGATTAAAGAATTACTTATTAAAGAACTTATATTAAATACTATAAAGGAGTAAAATATATTCTCCCGCAGCCTATAGGCTAAATATAGCATATATAACACGCGATATAAATACGCTGAAATATTTAATTTATCTGCTATATAATTCCATATATTATAAATATTTTCTTATACTATTCTACGTATATATATAAAAGATATAAGCAGATTAAGAAGAGGTTTATATAAAGACTATATATATAATCCGTGCTAAGTTACTACGCTACTTTATATTCTTTATAGAATTAATCTTTAGGCTTATAAATTTAATATTAACTTAATAATAGCTATTAGCCTACTATATATAACTATGCTAAATAAGAGGCTTTTTTCTAAATCACTTAAGTTACTTATAGCTTAGGAATTATTTATATAAAGAGGCCTTAGTCTCCCCTTTACTTTAAATAGATTATTAACTTTATATATATATATCTTACCTATTTCTTTACTTTTTCGCACACTCTTTATATCTCTATAATAGCCTTACTTATAGCTATAAGCCTGCTCTCTTCTACACCTATTTGCTCCTTAATTAGTTATAAGCCCGGCTTCCTTTTAAGCTAGACTTACCCCCGACCCTTACTAACGTTTTTCTAACTATTACGTTATCGGAAAATTCTAGCAAAACTCTTTCTTACTTTTTACGTAGTTGCGCCTTTTAAGCGTATTTCCCCCGGAATTTTCCCGATATCTTATCGGACTCGGTTCCTTAGTTTTCCCCTTTCCTCCTTCTTTTTACATATTATGTTTTTATAATCACATTATTTAAGACAATATCGAATAAAAGAAAACTTATAAAAAATCTTTCCCTATATAATAAAATCCGCGCTTTTAAATAGCTTTTTTCCCTTTCCGCTTACTTTATATAAAAGTCCTTTACCCTTTTCTTTAATCTCCTTTATACTCCTCGATTTTTAATCGGCTATTAAGATCTAAAAAACTAGCAAACAAACCCTTTAAAAAATCTCTTACTACGTAATAAAAAACGCAAATTTAAACATAATTTTCCTTATAACTTTCTAAACCCTTTTTTATTATATCTTTTAACCGATATCTCTTTAATTAATATTTCTTACTCCTCCTTTTTTAATTAATGTTTATACTAAAATACCCCTTAAAGAAATCTATAAGAAATATAGCTACTAAGAACGACTACTAATTTAGCAAGCTAAAAGGTTCTTCGAATTATTTCTCTTAGTTACTTTAAATTAAATCCGTTTTTATTTAAGAGAAAGACGCTAAAGCCGTCTCTTAAGATCTATATACTAAATCCGCGGAAATCCTTACTTTTATACGTCTTATAATTAAGAATAGTCCTCTCTCTTAAATAAAACACTATACGACTATAAAGTTAGCTTAAAAAGTTTTAAAAACCCTTTATAACTTAGTAAATTTTACTTTAAATTTTCTTCTTATAAAAATATTATTTAATATAACCCTTAAAACTTATACTTTAATTAAGGTATATCTTAATAAGATAAAAAAGCTTTTCGATAAGCTAAATACATAAGAAATAAAAATCCTTAAAGTAGTAATTATTACTTAGATTTTAAAATGCTTAAATAGCTCTTATTTTAGCTTTATAACTAATATTTCTAAAGCTCTTAAAGATTACGCTTAAGCTTATACTTTAAAATTACTTTCTTTCTCTTTAATTAATAAGTTTAAAAGGATTAAAGCTTTAAAAGGTCCTTTTTTTAATTAGCTATTCTTTTTATATAGTAAAAAACCGTCTTTTATAAGAATTATAAAAAAGGGCTATACTATAAAAGACTATTTTTAGCTTAAGGAAAATAAAGATAAGGTAAAGGTAGTAAGTTTTAAACTAAAAGCTTTTTTCTCCTCCTCTTTTTATAAAAGACCCTTTTTAATTAGACCTTTTAAGGACTATTTAAATAAGAATAATAAGCGTTTTATGCTTATACCCTCTTTAAAAGAGTCTTTTTAAGAGAGAGTTTTAGTTATTAAAAAATTAGTAGTTAAAGGCCGAAAGAAAAAACGAGTTTCCTCCTTAAAAAGTTTTCTCCTTTTAAAGAAATACTTTATATTTCTAACTCCTTAGCTTAAGTAAATAACCCTTTTTTTTTACCTTTTTACTATAAAATCTAATAGCTATACTTAAACTTCTTACTTTACTCTTAAAAAGCTTAATAAAACCTTGTAATAAAAACGCTTAAAGCACGTATTACGAAAGCTCGCTTAAGAAGATACGATAAATATTATTAATCGGACTTTATTAAGGTTTCTAAAATATAACTATAAAGGCTTAAGAGCTTACTTAATTATAGTTTATAACGTCTTTAACTATAAAAGATACCGTAAAAACGACTAAGCGGATTTTACCGGTATCTTTAAAGGATATTTAAGGGTTTCCGCGGGATATCTTAACTATAATTTAACTTATTTCTAACTATAAAAGCACCTTAAAAGATATAGGATAAACTTTACCGCGATTTATAAAGGATATTTAAGGATATTTAAAGGATTTCCCCGATTATAATTTATAGTATTTTTAACTAAGCTTATACTTAGTTTATTAAGTAATTTTATAAGGATATTTATAGTTTATTTATATACTAATAATAAATAAAAAGATAGTATAGTTAAAGATCCTTTAAATTAGCTTAAAAAACTAAGTATAAAGTAGCTAGCTATACTTTAAAAAATAAATAAGCTTTTTACTATTTTTAAACCTTTATATACGTTTATATATAGTAATTAGTTTATTATACTAGCTTAATTAATAGTAATTAGTTTATAATACTAGCCTTAACTAGCGGTAATTAGTTTATAGTACTAGCCTTAATTAGCGGTAATTAGTTTATGCTTTATTGCTACGCTTTATAGCGTAAGGATAAGGGGATAGGGCGCGGACTAATTACTACCGGTTAAGGCCGGTACTATAAACTAATTACCGCCGGTTAAGGCCGGTACTACGGACTAATTACCGCTAGTCGGGCCGGTATAACGGACTAATTACTATATATAAACGTATATAGGGGTTTAAAAATAGTAAAAAGCTTATCTATTTCTTAAAGGTATAGCTAGCTACTTTATACTTAGTTCTTTAAGTTAATTTTAAGGATCTCTAACTATACTATTTATAGTATATAAAGTAAACTATAGATATCCTTATAGAATCGCTTAATAAACTAAGTATAAGCACGGTTAAAAACACTATAAACTATAGTTAGGGAAATCCTTTAAATATCCTTAAATATCCCTTAAAAATCGCGGTAAGGTTTATCCTATATTTTTTAAAGTGCTTCCGTAGTTAAAAATAGGTCGAACTATAATTAAGATATCCCGCGGAAATCCTTAAAAATCCCTTAAAGATACTATCGGAATCCGCTTAATAGTTTCTACGGTATCTCTTATAATTAAATACGTTATAAACTATAGTTAGGTAGGCTCTTAACTATCTATAGTTATATCCTAGAAACCTTAGCGGGGTTTAACCGGTAATATTCGTTATATCTCCTTAAGCGAGCCTTTATAGTGCGTGCTTTAAGCGTTCCTATCGCGGGGTTTTATAAGGCTTCCTTAAGAGTAAAGTAAGGAGTCCGGGCGTAGCTATCTAGATTCTATAATAACTCCCTTAAGTAAGAAAGAAAAGCTAACGTCCTTATTAGTTTAAAGTAAGGATAAAGTAAAGGGGGTGCTAAGTAATAGCTTTATAGTAGCGATTTTACGCCGTATTAGTAGTACGCCGTCCTTATCCTTTTAATAGTTTTATTAGCCTATTTAGCCGATAGTAGCTAAGTAGCTTAAGATAGTTAATAGGCGGCTTTATTATAAATCCTTACTTTATATTTAGTTATACGGCTTTATCCTTATTAAGGTAATTAGCGCGTTTAGCTAGAACTTATAGTAACGTTTTTTTAACTCTCCTTTAAGGCTTATATTTAGGCCCTTACTAAGTAGTAAGGAGTCTCCGCGCCGGGGCATACTTAAGTTCCTTAGCGGGATATATTATAAGAGACTAGCTTTATTCGGGCCTTATCTTATATTATTATCTTACTTACCCTTCTTATACTGTTTTTTAATCCTCCGCTAAGTCTCCCGTTTTACTTACTAGCTTTATAGGCCGCTTATAAGCGAGATATTATATCTTACTTACTACCGCTATTATAATTATCCCCCGCTCTCCGTCGCCGGGCTTTTTAACTTATTATCCTTCTTACGCGGCGCTATTACTTATGCCTTTCCGCTAACTAACGCGCGTTTAGCTACCGGGAAGGTATTAAGGTAAGGGTACGCCGTCCCGCTAATATTAATAAGTATAGTAAGCACTAAGGTATTAAATATCTATATTCCCGCTTAAAAGCGGGTAATAAGGTCCTTAATAGCTTTAGTGCTTAACTCCTCGCTTTTAAGGTTTTAAACGTGCTTAATAGTCTTAAAGAACCTTTATATAAAGGGGGCCTTAAGGGCGAGAATATAAAGCGCGTAGTTAGTATAGCTAATAAAGCGGATATTAAAGCCTAAGAACTTTATTACTTAAGTTAAAGTTAAGTCGCGTTTAGACTCTTCGCAGGCCTATAAGTAAAACTTAGCGTAGTTTATAGCTAAGCGGAAACTCCTAATTATTATAATCTTATCGCCGGAGTATAAGCTTATAAAGCTAAGTCCGTTAAGGATCGTATTAATTACTACTAGCGGCTCCTATAAGATCGGGCGGCGGAATATATCGCGAGGCTAGTTATTACTATCTCCTCCGGTTAAAAAAGGACGGTAAATAAACTATAGTAAGGCGCTTATATACCTTTATATAGCCGGGCTAAGCATAGCGGCGGGCGGGAAAAGCATTCGCTAAGCGGGACTAAATAGGTCTTTAAGGCTTATAGCGGTTATAAGCTAAAAAGGGGATTTTATAGTATAAGCTAAACCGCGTGCGAATTAAGACGGGGTTTTAGCTATAATCGCTTAAAACGCCGCTATAAACCTAGCTATAAACTAGTTAAGCTAAGCCTTAAATACGTAGTTAAAGACAGCGCGGATATTATTTTAGTTATTTAGCTAAAATAGGTTTCCGCTAGCTACGGCGGCTATTATAAATCTTAGGACTATAGCGAGGTTAGCTAACCTTAAAGCGTTAAGTATTAGTTAGTTATTCCGCTAATAAAGATTTCCGGCTACGCCTTAAAAAATATATAGGCGGCGGGGGCTTCCGGATAGTAAGAGCTAAGTAGGAGGTATAGCGGAGTTGCCGCAAAACCGGCCGTCTAGACCTCGCTATAGTATAAGGCCGGGAGGCGAGTTATTTAAGTTAAGTATTTAAAGAGGGTAGTATAGGCCGTCCCTTACGGTGCCGTGGTTTAAGTTAAATCCGTTAGCTTAAGCGCGGCTACGGAAAGTAGTATAGGTTTATACGGAGGCTTAAACTTAAAGGTTCTAGCTCTCGCTAAGGGACTTAAGACTATAGAGGATAGCCGCCTTATTTTTATAGAGCTTAAGAGCTCGTTTATATCCTTTATATTAAAGGTATAGGGGCTTATAAGAGAGCGGGCTAAAGAAGTAGTTACGGAATAGCTAATCTCGGCTATAGGAGACGTTAAACGATAAAGGGACTTAAAATAAAAGTATAAAGATTATAGGCTTAAGGTAAAGAAAGTTATACGTATAGAAGTAAGTAAGGTGCGGCGGGCTATAGCCGGCGGTAAAGGGAAATATAGTTATAAAAGGAAGAAAGGAAAGGAAAAAGGGTAAGCGGCGGAGAGAATTTAAATAAGTATGCTATAAGGCTAAAAAGGCCTTATTGCTTAAAGTAAGCGGCGGTATATTATTATTAAAATAACTAATTACCTTAAGTATAGTAAGTTATAGTTTCTTATAACTTATAGTAGCTTTTAGGTCTTATGCTTAAGCTTAACCGCTTAATTCTCTTAATCGGAGAGTTTTATATTAAGTTATAAGGGCCGTGTATTATGCTCTTATTTAAACTACTTAAGTAGCTAACTCCTTTTATGCTTTTTTAAAGGCTTTTACGATCTTTAGCGAGAAGACCGCTTTTTCGTTTACTTATAAGTTATAGCTACTTAGCTAGCCTTTTTAGGCTATAAAGAACTCCTTCCTTAGCTTTCCGCCGCCTTTTTTTATTATACGGCTTTATAGGATTCGTTTTACTTCTTACTTATTTAAGTAAGGTATCTTTTTATATTAAACCGGTCTTAAGCGTATAGCTAGCTTATCCGCTAAGCGTAGTTATATTACTAAAATAACCGGATAAATATTAAAGGACCTTTTTATATCTAGCCGGTATATAAGCTATCTTACTTTAGCGGTAACTTTAAACGGCCCGGTATATTTTTTTTAAAGCTTCGCTAGTCTGCCGTCCGCGATATAATAGCCTTTACTAAGCTATAGCTAGACTTAATCGCTAGGCTTAAATTTTAGCAGGCGGTGTTTTTTATTATATCTATCCTTTATAGCAGCTTAAGCATAAGTAATAGCTAACTTAGCTTCTTCTTATAAGACTTCTCGGTTTTATAAGTATAAGTAGTTACCTAAGAACTAAAGGCCGTTATTTATTCTTATCCTTATAATAAGCTTATTAAGGGCCGCGTAAATTACTAAGAAGAAGGAATTAATTAGGCTAAACTAAAAGGCGACTAGCGTATTAGTTTAGCGTAAGTCCGGGAAATCGGCGGTAAAGAATCGTAGCGCGATTTCTATAGTTTAGTTTTGCCTTTTTAATAGGCCGTTGGTTTAAAGGTGCTAAGCGGTAGATATAAGAAGCTTCGATCCGAAGGCTTACTATAAGGTCCGCTAAAATACTAAGGTAAACTTTATATCTTAGTTAGAGATTATCCCCTTCGGAATCCCTTAGTTAGCGCGGAGTAGTTTAGTATATAACGCTTATACTTAGTCTTCCGCTATAAACTAGTCGTTGCTTAGGATAAAGAGATATATTTTTAAGAATCTATCGGTTATAGTTAGTAAGGTATTAAAGAAGTTCCTTATAGGATCCTTTTATAGGGATTATTTAGCTTAAACTACTAAAAGCCCGGTAATAAAGTCTATTGCTATTATATAGTATAAAACCGGCGGGTTTTAGATTAAGATAAGCTACCTTAGCGTCTTACTTTAGTTAGTTTAGTTATAGTAGTAAGCATCGTAGCTATCTACGACCTTATCTATATATTTACTAAGCCGTAAGATTAAGAAGCTTTTAAATAGGTCTTGCTATATATAGGTACGGCTAGTATAAAAGTATTTAGCGTAGGTATCTTTAACGATCTCCTTAGCGTAAGTCTTAAGGATATATAGTCTCCTATATTTATCGTTCTCTATAAAGTATAGTAACTCTTATAACTAAAGGAATAAGAGTCTAGGGACCCCGTCCTTATCGCCGAGCTACGCTATAATTTTTACTTACTATATATCTTCTATATATCTATCGATTATTTTTTAGCGGAGCGGTAATTCGATTAATGCTTCTATATAGAGGAACACGCGGTCTATTATCTTATCTTTTTAAATACGTTTTAATTCCCCTTCTTAGTTTAAGGATACTAGCCTATTATCTTAGTGCGGTAAACGTAAAAGCGCGTCCGGCACGACGTTTTCGACGCTTAAGATATAGTATACCTTAAGCGGGAATTAGCTTAAGTATTAAGACGCGAGGACTAGCTTATTATTAGATTTTATATTAATAAAGAATAAGGATTTTTAGTATATAATTCCGTAGGTGCTTATATAGTTAGTAAAGACAACTACTTATAGTGTTTTTACGGATAGTACTATAGTATATAGCTTATATACTACCTATACTAAACCGGCTACTTTAAGTTCTATAGGCTAGTATTAAGGTTCTCCGCCTTAAAAGGCGCGGCTTAAGTAAACGATAAGCTAAACCTTAGTCCGGGCTAGTAACATCTTTCTATCCTATTCCGTGCTTTTTTTTAAGTAGAAAGCTATAGCCGTTACTCCGTATTCCTAGGATATATTAATCTAAATAAATAGTTATCGGGCGGGGTTAAAGTAGTAAATTATTTAAGGCTTAGTAAGTTTCTTAGTTAGAATCGCGAAGGCTTTTTCCTCTTCCGGAGTAGGCTAAAAAGCGGCTTTCGCGGCGTATTAAGCCTATCCTTAGCCCCTTAAGGGGACTCCGTCTTCCCATCTTACTTAAAGTAGCTCTATCTTTCGTTTTTATAGGATATCGACTTCCTTAGCGAAATGCGGGACCGTATAGCGTAGCTACTTAGTAAGGCCGATCTATTTCTCGAGCTATTAAAGGTTCTTTAAGAACGCGATATCCTTTAAAGCTCGCACGCGTTCGTCTATATTTATTAGGCCGATAGCGTTTACCTTAAATCTAAGGAGCTATATAGATAGGTATACTAAAAAGGACTTTAGTCCGGATAAGGTAATATTATAGTTATAAAAGGCGCGGAATACGGCTTTTAGATATTAAAAGTATTCTTTAGCCGTATAAAAGTAGATAATAATATCGTTAATATAGGCCGCCGTATATTCTTAATATCTATAAAGGACGTTATTAATAAACCTTTAAACGTATGCTAAGGAGTTCTTAAAGCCTATAAGTATTATTAATAATCTTTTTAGCCCGCGATAGCTTATAACTATAAACCTTTCTTAGTAGTCTTAATAAACTAAGAACTAATAAAAAAACGATCGTACGTTTACCGCACTAATAAACTTTTTTCCTTAAAGGCGTTTAATTATATCGCTTTAAAGGGGTATTAAGTAAGCGTTTAAGGTAGTAATAGCGTTAATCCCCCGTAAGTCTATAACTACTTATCCTTTTTTCTTTCCGTTTACCGTCTTCTATACTATAAACACCGGCGCTACGAATAAGGTTAGCTTATAAACTCGTTTTAATCGGCCTTATACGGTTAGCTAGCCGAATATTATATCTACTACCTTCTTATCTTTATCGCTTAATAGGTATAATCTTAATACGACTTATTAGTATTGCTATCCTTCTACTAAAAAAATACGTATATATTTAGATTTATTTATATATACTACTCCTTTATCCTTTTAAAGGCGGGGAAACGATTAAAGGATATCTTAAACTTTTAATACGTATTTTAAGTCTTTAGCGTAGATCTAAACGCCCTTATTAGTAGTAAGTTTAGGTAGGTCCTTAGTTCGGCCGATTCCGAGTTTATAGTTTATAGTAGGATCCTTTTATAAAAAGTCCTTAGCGGGGTCTATTTTATTTAGATTTTCTATAAGGGCTTCTACTAAAGGAGCCGTAGTATTAACCTCCTTATATAATTAAAACTGCTCGTTAAGGTCTATAATTATCCTTACCTTTTAGCCTTAGCGGAGTACTAGTAGTTCCTTAAAATAGTTTATCGCCGTAAAGCTTTTATAATCCTATATTATTATCCGGGCGAGCCTAGGGTTATCGGGGAAAAATATTATATCACGCCCCGATAGCGGCGCCTAGACCTATATAAGTAAGGCGTAGCTAGAACTAGCTAAAATCGTCGTAGTAACTAAGCAGATTACCCGTTTATATATCGCTAGTCTTAGCCGGACTATCTTAACTTTAGCTTTAATCCCTTTATAAGCCCCGATTTATAAGACCGATATAAAGTTAATAAGGTCCCCTTAATAAGGAACTAAAAAGTCTTAGCCGAGTAATATATTAGCTGCTAAGCGTTTTACTATTTAAGCGCCGATACTTACCTTTATAACCGCGAGGCTGCTATCTAGCCTTCTTAGTATATAAGCGGTAAATTCCGCTTATTTAATAGTAGCTATCCTTCTTACTCCTTAAATAAAAATTCGTTAAGAGGAGTTTATAGTTATATCTTAAAAGGTCTTTACTAAGTCGGCTTAAATAAGGCTTTAGTTTGCCTTAGTATTTATATAGGCTTTAATACTTATCCCGGGCCCTTCTTTTCTATAGATTAGTAAGCGTATATAAGTAAATCGTAACGGCTTATTAAGGTTTAATAGCTAAACGTTAAGGGAAGCTTTAACTATTTAAACGTTTTATAGCTTCTAAATAATTACTTACTATACTAAGCTATGTCTTTATATAGTAACGTCGCGGTTAAGGTTAAGGGGGTGTTTATCTTCAACGTATTAATAAAGCTTATTCTTCGAAGGGAATGCTTCGCCGTAAAATCCGCACGCTTTATCGGCCTCCTATACTAAGTCTGCTATAGTATAGATTACGGTTTCCTTTAAGCTCTTATTAGTATCTAACTAAGCTCTTTTTATATTATACTCTTTATCCTTTAAATAGTTATCGGTCTTTACTATAGTACCTTCCTTAGTCGCGGGGTATGCTTATTTTAGCTTTAGCGTTAGCAAGCGTATAGTCCCGAAGGTCCTTTCTTTTTTTAGCTAAAGGACCTTAATTTATATTCTTAGCTATTTAAGCGGGTTTTTTCCTTAACTTAGCGAGCGCTATAAGGTTTAAGATATATCCGCCTTTATTAAGCGGTTTAAAAACATAACCCTTAGTCCCGGCAAGCCTTTAATAAATAGCCGGGGCGTCCCGGACTATCCTTTAAGTGCGTATAA